>JAEUYN010000114.1:0-182183 GCA_018257835.1 Euura lappo
ATGCTGCTCCGAGGTTTTCTTTCCGGCCTCCTGGTTTGCCTGCGGCGTCGCTGCCTGCTGGGACTGTTGGTACGGCCGCCTCTCCTATCAGCTCTCCTCAAGGCGGTGGGGTACCTGGTCACACTGACGAGGTTTCTCTGGCTTCACTGTCCCGTGATCTTTCTGCTATCTCTGATAAGCTTAGCTGCCTGCCCGCTGTCCAGTCGGAACTTACCCGCTTCTCCACTACCCTTCGAGAATTGGCTGCCTCGTCCCGCGACCTTATTCGACAGATTGGGGAGCTTAAGGCGGATGGGGTAGTGACCGATGCTCGCTGCCTGGCTCTTGAGCAGCGTGCCGACACCACTGAGTCCCATATCGGGGCTCTCTCTGCTACGGTTCATACTCTCCAGCAGGATGTAGTATCTTCTCGTCAGCTCAGCAGGAGTTTGGCTTCATCCAGTGGCCGGGTGACTCGTTTGGAGAAGCAGCGACGGGACTATGAGCTGCGCGTAGCTGGACTCGCGGATGTTCCTGATCGCTCCCTGCTTGGCCTTGTCTCACAGCTGGCTCACGTCCTTGAGGTGTCTTGTACTGCAAATGACATCGATGACGTCTTCCGCCTCCCTGGCAACGAGAACCGTGCTCGGCCCCTCATTATCCGCTTCACGACTGCCCGCATGCGTAATAGTTGGCTTGAAAAGAAGCGCATCAAAAAGCAACTGAAGGCTAACGAGGTTGATCCAAGATTACCGAATACTGAGGTCTTTGTCAATGAGCCTTTATCGGCTGAGGAGCGTGAACTTCACAAGTCTACTCAACAGTTCGCTCGAGCGCATGGGTACCGCTTTGTTTGGATCAAGCGTGGCTGCATTTACCTAAAAAAAGAGGAGGGCTCGACTCCTCTACGCATTACGAGTGTCGATGATCTCCCTACTGGATCGGCTTGACCGGATGGAGTAGTGCCGGCCCCTCGTACCTCCTCCTTGCCGCTGCCCTCGAGGGACCCTGTTCTTGCTGCGCCGTCTCCTCCTTCTGCTGCTTCGTTGGACCGCTTCGACCACCTATCTATTTGTCATGCTAATGTACAATCTCTTGTTGCTCACCTGGATGAGTTTCGACTCTTCGTTGCTTCCTCCTCTCACCACGTCATTGCCCTATCTGAAACCTTTCTTAAAGACAATGTCTCCGATGCCACAGTTGCACTCAAGGATTTCGTCCTGTTTCGCTGTGATAGACTGGGCAAGGGTGGTGGTGGAGTTGCTGCATTTGTTCATTCTAGCATCCAAGTGCGTACTGTTGCATCTTCTAATAATCTGTATTGTGCTAAGCCTAGGTATCTTATTCTTGAATTATCTATTCTAAATGCTCCTAAAGTTCTTTTTGCTGTTGTTTATCGCCCTCCCAAAGTTGGCCACTTATGCGATTTCGAGGATGTGTTTATGATGCATGCCGCATCTTACAGTAACTTTATTATAATGGGGGACTTCAATTCGGACCTTTGTTCGACCTCGGCTGACGCCCGATATATCTTCGACTTTGCGGAATGCAACAGCATCTTCATTGTTCCTTTTCACCCGACTCATCATACTTTGACTTCGCACACTTGGCTTAACCTTTGTTTTGTTGATGATTCCGATAAATTAGTTTCTAGCGGCCAGTCTGGCGTCCCCTTTCTTTCTGGCCACGAACGTATTTCGATCCTTATAGGCTCAGGGTTCCTCGTCCTCCCTCCAATCTCACTTCTTTCCGTGATTTGAAGTCCATCGATCCTGATACCTTCTCTCGTGCCCTCTCTCTACTAGACTGGGCTCCACTGTTTTCAGAGTCGGTTACTGTTGAGGACAAGCTTGGTCTTTTCAACTCCCATATTCTTGCTGTCTTAAACACTCTTGCGCCGGTCCAATCCAGGTCAATTTCTCGTCCCCCTGCGCCATGGTTGGACTCTGACCTTAGGGAACTTATGCGTTGTAGGAACCGCAGCTTCAAGGCCTTTCGGAAAATCGGGTGTGATAAACTCTATGCTGATTATAAATGTCTTCGTAACCGGGTGCAGGATTTAATTCGATCCGCGAAAGCCAAGTATTTCGAGGTTCGCTTTGCGTCGCTGCGGGATAGCGGCTCTATCTGGCGCGAGTTTCGTCGCCTTGGTTTAACTAAGGCTCGGTCTATTGTCATTCCGGTCGCCCTCACGCCTGACATATTCAGTGACTTCTTTGCTGCAACAACTAATAACTCTCAGCCACATGTTACTCTTGACCCTTTTGAGCCTCCCGCTGTATTCGATTCCAGTTTGTTCTACTTTGCCGATATCAACCCTGATTGTCTGCTTAAATTCCTCTATGTCTCCAATTCTGAGGCTCAGGGGGTGGACCAGATTCCGTTAAGCGTGTTGCGGCTAGCCATGCCAGTTATTTTTCCTGTGCTGCTTGACCTGTTCAATTCTTCGCTCGCTCTCTCGGTTTTTCCGTCGGGTTGGAAAAAGGCTTTGATTCAACCGGTTCCTAAGGTTAAACGTCCCTCCGTGGTCAGCGACTTCCGTCCTATCTCCTTACTTTGCTCAGTTTCGAAAATCCTTGAGCGCATTGTCCATCGCCAGCTTACTGACTACCTTGAGGAAAAAGGCGTTCTTGATGATTTTCAGTCCGGCTTTCGTGTGGGTTTTAGCACACAAACTGCCCTTCTGAAACTTACTGATGACATTAGGCTGGCCATGGACAATCGTTTGATTACTGTGCTTGTACTCTTCGATTTTTCTAAGGCGTTTGACTCAGTGCGGCATGAGCTTCTTCTAAATAAACTTCGGGCGATTGGATGCTCTGCCTCAGTATGTAACTGGTTCCTTTCCTACCTAACTGGTCGTTCGCAGGCTGTCCGTGGCCCGCATGGCGCTCTGTCTTCCTGGACTACCGTCGATTGTGGGGTCCCTCAGGGCTCCGTCCTCGGTCCCCTCCTTTTCACCATTTTTGTGAACGATCTCCCGCTCTCCATTCGTCATGCTCAACACCTGTTTTATGCGGACGACCTACAGATCTACCTGTCCTGTGCTCCCGCGGCGTTAGATGAGGGCCTTCGACGTATTTCGGAGGACGTAGGAGCTATTGCGGCTTGGGCGGACGAAAACTTTTTGTCGCTCAATCTAAAAAAAACCAAGGTCTTGCTAGTCGGCAGCCCTCGTCTTGCTGGCGGGTGTGATGTCTCATCTGCACCCCAGATTGTCGTTAACGGTTTCCCTATCCTATTCACCTCCTGCGCCCGTGATCTAGGCGTCCTGCTTAATGCTAGACTGAGTTGGAGTGATCATGTCGCCTCTGTTTCGGGGAAGGTCAGCATGATACTGCACCAGCTTAAGACTAGCAGGGACTTGTTTTCGCCCTCGCTTCGCAAGTGGCTTGTTACGGCACTTATCTTCCCGCACCTTGATTATTGTTGTGCTGTTTACAATGACCTGCCTGCTACACTAGACATTAAGCTTCAGAGGTTAGAAAATGCGTGCGTGCGCTTTGTCTGCGACGTTAGGCGTGATGTACACATCACCCCTTTCCGGCTCGGGCTCAACTGGCTGACGGTCAAAAATCGGCGCCTCTACATCATTGGCTGCCTTCTTTATGTTACACTCTCCAGTGGCCGACCTTCTTATTTAGCGCAGTCGCTCCAGTTCCTGCGTGCTGTAGCTGGACGTGTGACGAGGTCTTCTCTTCAGCCGCAGTTGCTATGCGTTCCCAGATACCGTAGCTCCTCTTATGAAAGATCTTTCATCGTGACTGCTTGTCATTTCTGGAATTCTCTTCCCCTTGAGGTAACCTCCGCTACCTCCTCGTCCGTCTTTCGATCCAAGCTTTATGCACATCTTCTAGAGCTGGAGCGACGTGCGTTTGATGCTCTCTCTTAATTTGCTATTCTTTGCTTCTGTTTTCCTGTTTTGTGTGTCAATTCCTACTCGGCTGCTTGCTTGCTCTTAACGGCCCTGCTTTATAGTACGAACACCTTATACCTACTCGTCATTAATTATTATTACTTTGCTAGGTTAGTATTATTATTATTTAGTTATTATTATTTTTGTATTATTATCTAGTTTTTATAATTTTTGTACTGCTGCTTTACCTACTCTGCACGCCCTAGGGGACTTGTCCCATGGGCGAATGAAATAAACATCATACATAAACAGAATTATTGAACGGGTCAGGGTAAGTGCAAAAAAGGGTACAATAAGTGATAAATTAATGTTTTTTTTTAATCATGTTTCATCTACCTCAAGTAGAAGTCAATATTCATGTGCTTGATTCCAAGCAAGGTTTCGGAGACTGATAAGTTCAAGTTGATTGGTACGAAAAAGGTGTGAATGATTAACCCTAGAAGTGCGGACTGGGGTAGATAACCACCCAAGGCAAACTTGAAAAACGACGTTTTTGCTGTTTTCCTTAGAACTCTTTGTTTAATTGGATTTTTCACCAACTAGACTTCAATGAAATTGAATTTGCTTTGGCTTATCGGAAAACGGAAAGACTCATGTAGGTACTGACAAGTGTCATTATTCGCTTCCTGAACCATGTTACAAGCAAGAAACGCGTGGGGTGAATATCCACCCCGGTTCGTACTTTGAGGGCAGAAAAGATAAGTATCCGCACTTCTCGGGTTAAAAATTGAAGACTCTTTATTTAAGTGGGAACTTGATTGCCTGAATCCTAGTGAAACACTTTTAATAAGACGGTTATGCATCACAAAAGTCAAGCTTGCTTTCAATTTCTTTCACAGTCTAGTTTTGATCAACACAATTCCCGACATAAAATAGCAACATTACACGATACAAAATTGCTCCTGCATTTGTTTGACGATGACCTTAAACGTCAGAATCTCTGATTGAAAAAAATCTGCACTGACCCCCTCAATTTTAATCCTTTCAATCAATCCTCCCATTTAGCAGTCAAGAAAAGAGAATACAAGAACTACAAATGAACAAAGTAGACATAAAACGTTGGATTTTTACCATATCAGAGTCCCCCGCAGTGAGGAAATTTGCATACGTCGCTATCAAGGTGCATATCGAATCTGAACTCATGTGTATTAGCTAGGCTGTCTCTTGGAGCGTGAAAGGTTGTGAAATAAGGGAAAAAAGTAGCAAAAAAGGTGGGATTGAATCAAGCGAATATTATCATAGTCATAAAGGATGATAGGAACTCACCGGTAGCAGTAACAGTGACGAGGGTGAGTGTCTAGCCGCCGCTTGTCTCAGTCTGAAGAAGTGCAACAGGGGGTCATCCGCGGCTTGTAGTTCGTCGAGAGTTCTTCGAGCCGTGTCGTATCGCTCCAGGTATTCCCAATAAGCCTCCCAGAATGAGGAGGGAAAGAGATCACCTGCCAGACGAGAACGGTCACGAATATTAATATCGAATCGTTGTCTCTTTCATCCGGATGATTCGAAGAGACGCATGGAGGCATTGTGCAGTTGTAGAAACTACAAACGACCGATATTCGATTGTCTTCTTATCTCCAGGCTCACAATCAGTCTGAGACAAACCCTGACCTCGAACGCGACTAACAACGGACGGGATAATTTTTTTAGACGTTTCTTCCGGTTGGTAGGATCGATTTGAAAGGTTTCCTATACGATACTTTGATCGGTATCGTCGTCTCTGGTTCATGAAAATTATCACACACGTCTGGCTAATTACGGAGTGATCCTAAGTCGGCAGAAGTATCAACGTTGGGTTTCCGATTTCCAAAACACTGCGGTTTTCGGTATTCCGCGAACGACCGCAATCTTCTGGTACGCCCAAAAAAAGGAATAAGAGGTAAAAATATTCTGCCCTGAAACCGATCCGTTAATTAAACTCCATGTTACGCGATCCGTCTATAAAATTTGATACCGTTCGATAGTTTTTGCACTAAGCATCGTGGAATGAAAATCGAAGGTGTAAATCGGAATTGAAAGTCGAAGTCCTCGACAATCAGACCCGAGTTCTTCGTCTTGTCAAGGTTGAACGCATATGTATCACGTGCTCGCCTTTTCCTAGAGCGACGAAGGCGCGGCCCTTGTGTATTCCGAGTGTAAATTTAAACAAACGTAACGAGTTCCCCCTGCTGCCCCTAAGAAAATCCCCTCGGAGATAAGAACCGAAAACTAGTTATGATTCAGAGGGTCGTGATCGTCGCTCTACTCACTGGGCTTAAAGTTTTCGGCGTCCCAGCTCTCCAGCGTTCCTTGTATCTGTAAATAGAAATGGATAAAAAAAATTATTAAATAAAGAAAAGTGCTATTGAAACGAGTCTAAAATACAATAGACAAAGATGTAGAGGGTCATGTTTTATACATGAGCACCAGCCCGGATAGCAAGACGAGTGGGTTACACTCATACTCTTATTATAAGACTAGCGATCGAAGTGGAATGGGGTCTTAAATGGGTTTTCTTGCCGTAGCGTTTCACGGTATGAGTCTAACCCGGTCCTCAGACTCACACTTGGGCCATTCACGGAGCCTAGACCACACCATGCTTGACAGAACCCGAAAGAATGACGCGTTACCGGTAGTTCCCCGGTAGCTCAAAGTTCTTGACCTAAGCTCGGAGGAATCCTTTTGTCCGTCACCATCACGCCGAGGTTGGATTCTACGAAGAACCATAGAAGAGTCTCGACCTTGGACTCTGGCCTGCAGACGGACCCGACATTTTCGATGTGAAATTAGTTTCCTCGGACCACGTCAGTCACCGATCGCACAGATCGAAAGTCAATTTGCTCGGTCCAAATGGCGCCACACCTACGCACGGTAGAAATCTCGCGTTCTAGTTTAAAGCGTCTGTGTTAACCTTCCGGTCAGTAACCTCGGTGTTACCGAAACCCATGCCGGTGTAGAACGATAGTCAAAAGTTAATCCAAACTCGTGCCGAGTCACGTTTTCATACCGAATACTAAATTCTATCACGGGTCAAAACGATCTAGACCCGGAGGATTACGACCCTCTGGGGACTTACTCGGGCAATAATAATGTATAATTCGTCGAATAGTTCAGATTACGCGCAATCAGGCGGCGTAGGATTACGTTGGAGTCGATACTCGAATATCGGTTTCGTAATCAGGGAGGAAGAAGAAGCGGATGGAACTTAAGAAATGTCAAAGCCAACGAAAGTTCTTCTTGAGACCTTCGAATGGTTTTCACATGCTCTTAGAAATAATTTTTTTCTGTCTATGATGGAGCAAATAAAATCTACCGGTGAACCGATCTTGGTTTTTCTGGTCTCAAACTGCTCAGTAAAGATGCTTCTTCGATATGAACAGACAACTTTTTCATAACTTTATTTTTACTCGAGTTATCATATGAAAAGTAACGTATGAGAACGGAGAAACGCTATTTTATTCTAGAAAATGACGAATACCTGGTTCAATTTTGATCGGATCAAGAAGTTCTCTGTTCATTTTGGGAAGGCCTCTTTACTGAATAGTTTGAGACCAGAAAAACTTAAATCGAACCACCGATAGGTTTTATTTCGTGCATCGTAGACAAAAAAAAATGTGTTTCCAAAATCGTGTGAAAAACATTCTAAAATATGAAAAATGACTTCTGGCAGTTTTTACTTTTTTGATATTTTCACTATCACACTATCTGAGAATTTCACGGCCGTCACTCTGGGTGGATTCCACCCAGTCAGTATAAAAAAACAATTGTGAGGAAACTATCACTCCGAAGTATTTGAAAAAATTATAGAACATGCTTCGAACCTTCTAGATCATGTACGAGAAATTGACGTTTGGAGAAAAAAAAATGGGACGTGGAAAAAAAATGTATGAAGAGACACGTTATTGCTAAAAAAAAATCATAACTTTGTTAATTTTTCATATTTTCAACTAAAATTCGGTCTTGATACTCCTGAGATGTTCTGCTTTCAGTAGAAAAAAAGTATCATATGTTGCTCATTCGATTGTCAGAGTAATACTGACCACTTCTTTTCGATTATTAACCATCAGTTATACTCTTAGGGGATTCTTGAAATTAAAGGTAAATGACGACTGAACTCCCGTTAAAAGCCAGGGACTATTCGATATTTACGCCCAAAGTCGAACGATGGGTGGATTAAACCCAGCGTGACTGTGAATGGTTAAGGTGTACGTAGCCCCTTAACCCTGTCGCAATTTGTCTACATGGAGAAACAAAGGGATAATCAAAGCTGCGGCTGTGACGGTAATACAATAGTCAGTGGACGATGAGAACTCCCGTGCGAGCTACATACAATCCTGGTGCACCCAGTCCTGGCACGGAACACGAACCCGCAGCGCCGAAGGACTTCTTAAGCGTTCGTTATGCTAGAGATTCACCTGGGCGCGTTCTATTGTCACTACAGTACCACCTTGACGTCACAGTGCGGGTTGTGGCTTATTGTTACACGGTTGTACCTATGTAAATACGCACTGCGCGTGTCCCATGCATTTATGCATTATATTATACGCAGGCCGCATTGCGTTGTGCCCGTGGCCTCCGGGGGTCCGACAAAGGGAGAATAGACACACGTAATGATACACAAACAAATCTCTGTTTCGTTCGTGTACATTTATTATTCTATATAAATTCTACGGTTTATATTATACCGCCCGTTCTACATCGCGTGTTAACAGGACGCGTGTTTTGACCCTATAGGAACGTGTGGACCGCGGACCGATTATTCGGCACGAAGGTGCCTTCGTACCCTGGGAGTGAACATTCGTCGGGTATTATGAAAAAGAAAGTTCACGGATAATGATTATTATTTTTTTTTAATTCCATTCATTTTTTACCGCCTCTTTCTTCAGCCGACCTTTTCTCAAGCCTCGTTTGAATTCTATTGGATTAGGGATCCTCGAGGATCCTCGAGGATCGCGTTTAGGCGGGATAAGCACTTTACCTTTACCTCAAAGCCCATAATCGTGAAGTCAGGGGCTGAGGAGACTTGATCCGGCGTGAAACGATTACTAGAAATTAATAAATTATTGTAATTCCGTATACAAGCGGCATTACGCAACTATTTAAATCCTTCAATAAAGAATAAATAAGGTAGCCCATGGTAGTTTAACGACCGTAGGAACTACGTCAATTATATATATCACTCCGCATTATTACGTCGTACGTGTACGCTGGGCACCGCGACGCGACATATATAATAACCTGTATCAAAAAATACTCAAATATAACCAAGGTGTGCTCAATCCTTTTTTTACTTTAGTGCTTATAGCCCCTCACCAAACAAGCTGTATACCAACCAGCCAATCAACCCACCGAGACGCAACAACGGACCGGTCCGAGGGGATTTTACTTTTTTATTTTTCATTCTATCCTGTCGTCTCTTCGACTTCTTCCCCCTGATATCCCCTAGATTCTGAGAGGCTAATAAAACTACTAATGCCGTCCAGGTGTTCGTCTTATTTGAGATTCGTCGCTCCACCCCATGACCGTAATTTTTTTTTTTTTCTTCATTTTATACCCGCTATTCCGAACAGACGAGGTGGAGTATAACACGCGGTTGTATGTGCATACGTGGCCTGCAGGTATCGTTATGTCCATAAAAACAACTAATAACACTACGATATTCAAATAGAGGCGGGACCAAAAGTGTACTACAGTCATACTCGAGTATGGGACCATTTGTCATCGGGATAACGACGCCAGATCCCAAACTCTGACATCGGGTTCCTGCAGTCCTTTCATAAGGACATCCTTCAATTTCCATCGCCCCGTTCCCAAAAGCATGATGCATCTCGTGTAGAGGCGTCACCGAAACGATCGAGGTCTCAAAAGACGCGGTGATCTCGAAGGGACTGAATCTTGTTTACATTATTCCACCCAGGGTGCCCTCGTATTATCTTCTTACGAGTCGACGAACGTTAGTTTCGATAACTCAGAATCGTAGACACGGTTCCATTTATTTTTCCCACCTATCCCGAACACGGTCGAAGATAAAGTTACCGAGAGATAAGGATGACGACAACTATTTCCATTACGGCCGGTGTTAGTTTTTCATTTTTTGAGAATCGATCGGAGGCTTTTAGAACTGTTGACGCAATGAATCCGCGAAAAAGATACCGATAGTTTTTACGGTTAGCGTTGACGTTTATTAGATTGACGTAAATGTCGAAGAAGCTGAGTGCTGAAATAACTATTTGAGAGAGAAAGAGGCAGAAGTCGTCAGTTGTGAAACTTCTTACGTTACCCGTTATCGTTATTGTGGTACAAATGACCAAGTCGACTTAATTGTGTTCCGTTATACGAACGCGAACGAAGCGTAATGAGAAAAAAACAATTGACCAGTAGGCAGTTTTTTTAAACAAGTTTTTGCCACACTTCTGTCATCCAGCTAATCAGATCCGATACCTGTCGACCCATTAACGCACCGATCCGCGGTCCACGAATCTCGCTTGTTCAATCTCGCGGTCAGCGTTTTCGAGCATCATCTGCCTGCGAGAGTCTTCGAGAACGTTGGTACTGGTCGAACGGAGAAAGTAGAATTCTGCAGACGTAGAAAAAGAGCCTGACTGTCGGTTCGCAGGTGCCCGCGAGAACCGCTGTCTCAACGTAGCCGCACATGATAGTGTCTTCAACCTCGATGCGTTTCCTCCTATTCTTTCATGCAAAATCCTTTAATAATACCGCGCTTAACTTTATACCATGAAATTCAGAATAAGTATGATATGACTACGCTTAGATAACATATTTAATTCCTCGTATCAGTTTTACCTTTTTTTCTACCATTTTTAAAACCATTTATACACTTTATACAAAAAACCCATCACCTAAAATAATTTATTCAAAATCAAAAAGAACAGTTTACAACTGTTTCTTGAGGATAAAATGGTTATCACTGACTAGAAATGTGAAGTTGAATTTATTTTGATGATTGAATCCTGAAATTGAATTTCAATGTCTTAATTATTCACCCAACCCTTCTTTTTTTCTCCCAAATTAAATTCATAGTCAGATATTATTTGAAAAAAGAACCATAAATTGTCACACTCTGCCGACTAGCAGCCTCTGCGTACTAGGCACTAGCAGCCATTCCGTGTCTGCACAAACGCGGACTCGAGTAACGGGGTAATGCAACCGTGAAACAAATAGCCGCTGGACATGCTACCCCGACGAAAATGAATCCTTAACAACGGAATGTAGTAACGCCGAGATGAAATGCAACGCGATAGACCTCGACGACAAAGACATTTGTAGATACGAAGAAAAACGACCGTTTGGTTACTCTCGAGTGGCTGAAACGTGAATCGCTTTCTGATTGGCTGTGGCGTCGTGATTCACTGTTACAGTGACGTAGATCGTGTTTCGACATTATCCGCTATTGCTGAAAACCTTGCGAGAGAGAGACGATCAACCCGAGAAGTGAGGGGTGGGTTTCCGCAAATGACGATAGATGGCGCGCTTGGTGTACCGAATAGTGTCGTCACAGCGCATGGCGCGCCAGAGAAGCCGACCTAACTTTGAATCGACGATACGATGAGGTTCGGCATTTTTTGTTCACTGGTCATTTGTCACCTGACTTGGTATTTGAGCAATAAAAAGAAAATCGTGGCGAACTCAATTACGATATAATTGTTGAATCGTGATTGTAAATCAGATGTGGAACGTGTAACGTCGGATATATCGGCGAGGTATTACAGTCACTTTCTCCGGAAGGGTATAAAAGAACGCCGATGCGGCTGGATCGCAGTTTCTTACCGCAGTGAAGGGGTAATTGTTTCGGGATGTGGGCTATTTTCTTGTCGAGCATGTTTCAACTGTGTCAGAATTGATTTTCGTTGATTAATGAAGAAAATACGACGACCGCGGACAAAGGCAAGCCGCGATGTGATGGTAGCGGTACTTACTTCTCAAACTTTCTTTCACATGTGCGTCGTTTCTCGTCTGAAGGTCGTCTACGTTGTAAATGCAGAAGCTGCTGGACCAAGCTCTACACAGTGTTGTGTCAATTAGGCCGTCCCGAACACTTGTAATACGCGAGATTACTTTAAACGTTTAAACCTCTCCGCTTCTCGGCTTCGAAAATTATCCATCCTATTCGGAGATTTAGTAGTTTTACTCAAAGAGCTATTAAGCCTTGAACCTTGGGAGGAGCCCACGATCTCAGGCTCCATTATACGGTACCGATTCCTCGGTGGTCCAGCGATGCAGTCGAGCCTCGAGTACCTAAACTACCGTCTCTCTAATATCCATCAGCACCACGGATCCAGAGGGCAGCTACGAAGTTAGCTCCGATCTGATCCAAAATGATTTATATTCAACAAAGATCATCTATGATCATCGATTTACGAGCCAGGCGTAGAAAAATCCTGTACGTTGAGGAAGCCTGATGCGGTATTTTTAAATCTTCGGTCATGAATAAAAAACGAAAAGTAATCCGATAGCGCTAACACTTTCATTGGCCAGGGTGAATCTAGCCTTGGTATTTAAATTCGGTTTCGAAGGGGCATCGCAGAGCCCGGGGGGACCGGACGACTCGGGATCATCTTGGGTTGACAAATTGCCATAGAAACGCATCAGATCTAGTGATTCGTGTAGCTAATACTCACGACCGTTCTCGCTCTTGCTCTCGCAGTACCTGGACACACAAGACATAATCCGACTGAGGAATTTCTTTGTCGGTTGCGTGAGGTGGCGGGTCAGAGAAAGGAAGGAGGAAGGACGTTATTAGACGTCCCCAACATCACGCTTCCAAAGCTCATCCGACACCCGTCGTGAGAGGAGCTACGACACACGTCTTGACTCATTGTTGCATCGGAATTGCTGGAGTAAAACAAAAGGCAACTCATTTGCGTCGAGATCGAGACGTCCGAGGCTCTTCAGTCAACCGACGAAAGAATCACTGCTGGACGGTCAACGGTCACTTGGCCAAATGGCGACTACTTGATCGCTCGATCTGGTATCCATTATTGATTTAGATACGCGGGGAGAAGAGTCGACAGATGCTTGTAACGATTGCATTGCAACTATGAATGAGAAACCGATCGAGCTTGACGATCCGCATTGATCTCAGGGGCCATTCAATAAATACGTTCATTCTTTTGGTAGGTCTTAGAATCCCCACCTTTCCAGCGAACGTATTTGTTAAATGACCCCTTGCCCCGATTTTATGATTGAATGAACGTACAGATTCTTGATTCGAATGCGGAGAGGAAGAACAGCTGGATTCAGAAAGTGGCTTCGGGGTGTAGAACAAGCCACAGGTGACTAAAAGTGGCGCTTTTCAATGGATGGAAGTTGTAACGGAAAATCGTTAGATTTTCTCGAATAGTTTGAAACTGCCGTAATCCACATATTGGATTCGTCCATTGAAAATTCCATTTTTTCGCCAATGTGAGCGCTGAAGTGTGCTTACTGCTCTCGTTCAAGGTCGCATGCACATAGATTATAGAGGTTGTGCGGTGAAATATGCAGAAATTTGAGAATAATTACACAAAGCTCGGGGCCAAATTTACAAGACACTTAGCGTGCTTTTCATAGTCGATACTTATTTCCAAGACGGTATAAAAATATCCCTAGAGACGACGTGATTGGTCTGGATGGAAACTGAACCGGTAATAATCACACCTAAGTAGTCTATCATATTAGTCACACAGGGTCAATTTGACCCAAGCCAACTTTGAGCGATTACTGAAGCGACACAGCGCGTTTTATTTCTGTATAAAAATTCAGAAACATAATTAGAACATTGACAAATGTGCTCACATGAATGAAACTGTAGATTTTTGGTTTTTAAGTACTAAAAAACGAAACTTCAAAAAAAAAGTGTTCGGAAAAACACGATTTTCTACTCAAAAATTCATAACTGTTTCAACTTTCAATATTTTTTCGCAAAAAATTAGGACGATACTCTTGAACTATAGTAGCTGTTTCATAAAAAAAAATTAATTGGTACGGTTTTCTTCAGAAAGTATTGATGATTCGGGGCTTGAAAGGACGAAATAATGGAAGGTGATTAGGTTAATTGACCCAGGGTGATTATTACGGATTAATACCGTCTTGGCGATAAGTAGGTACTGATCATGATCAATGCCATCCTTCAATCTGACCAAAAGAAAGTCGTGATATCCTAAACTCTCGTGATTTTAGCATACAGGTTATTTTTTCTGTTCAAGCTAATTTCGAGCAGGATATAAATCTGATGCAAATTTTAACCTTCATCTACATTTCGATCTCGAAGAAAGTTTATGCTAGACTTTAAATCAGACTTGATCGCTCTTTCTCTGAAGTAAAATTTGGCATCAAGGATCATCGCGGGTCAGCGTTGATTATCATCGTCGCGTGGGTCTCGTGCGATATGAATCAGTTTATTATATCCAGCTGCGACGCTGGACGCGATGAAGAGGGACAGAGTGTTAATGTCTTCGAATGATTCACTCCCTGGACAATTACGATCGGATTTCTACCTCCAAGATGCAGCTTCGGTGCGCGGCCACAAATTGCGTTAGGTATATTAATGACCACGTTAGACCGAGCATCCGACGTTGTGTGAGGTATGGTTTTAGTCGAAGGCTAGACATTTCCACGGTGAATTCGCGCTGCTTTCACCATTCTCCCCGCGTCAAGTTATAACCTGCGGACCCGTTAGACAGGTAGAAAAGCGATATTTATGATCGAACAAGGTGTGTGAATCGCGCAAAACGAGTCTGAAGATCATCTGGGCGAGGTTGAAGGACGTGAAAGGTCATCGGTACCGTAATTATTCTACACTAGTTCCCGATTTCAATCCGCGAATGAGGTAGGTACCAGGCTGGACACAATCGGGTCACGGAACGTGAGAGTGAGAGTTCAACGTCCCTTCAATCTCGCGACCACGGTGAAAGATGGATCGTACGTTCGCAATCGTGAAAATAAAAATCAGTCCCGCCAATATATCATTCGCGACTTTGCTACTTTTGCTCAGGTCTTCTGGCTAGATTTGTTGATCACATCACGGAACCAGTATAGAAGGTATATAGAAACTTGCCACTTGTCTTGAAATTGAAAATCGCCTAAGCCCTAATGGATATTGTGTTTTTTTTCTTCCTTTTTTTTCTTGTCTTTCATTACTGAACAGGTATGACTACTTGAAACTCGTTATTCAAGATACGAGAGTCTAATTGAATCTCCGGGCATTACTTGGAGAATTTAAAAACGGCTAGAACGGAAGTATACGTACTCAGACAGCGTGAGACGCTCGCACAAGTGTCTAAAGTGCCGTCTGACGAGGATCACGATCTTTCCATTAAACGCTCATTTGTCTTATATTGACGGAGAAAGTGAAGCCAGACGAATCCCTTTTTTTGAATTTATATTAAAATCACCAACTAGGTCATCGTCTTTCGTCACCTTTTTTTTAGATAAAAACGAGAACGTACGAATTTGACCGTACCTGTACTGACCCAAATATTAATACCCAACTTCACTAGCGTCTCCACGATTGATCGGTCAATAGACAGCTTCGATTAATCAATATCTCAATTTATCAATAATTTATTATTCCCTTAATCGACCTTTGACACGGACTAAAACTCTGAGAAAACGAGGTCTCAATTCATTGATTAATCGATTCATTAATGTATCGAGTTCTCAATTTAGCAGTTTATCGAATTACCAATTTATAAGTTAATCGAGTTCTCAATTTAACAGTTAATCAAGTTCTCAATTTATCAGTTAGTCGAGTTTTCAATTTATAGATTAATCGAGCTCTCAATTTTCCATCGAGTTTACAATTCATAAATCATTAAGTTCTCAGTTTATCAATTGATCGAGTTTTCAATTTTTCAGTCAATTGAATTCTTAATTCATCATTTAATCGCTTCATCGAGTTCTCAATTCAACAATTGATCGAGTTCTCAATTCATCATTCCATCGATCTATCGAGTTCTCTCAATTCATCATTTAATCGATTGATCGAGTTCTTAATTGATCATTTAATCGATTCATCGAGTTCTCAATTTATCATTTAATCGATTCATTGAAATCTCAATTCAACAATTGATCAAGTTCTCAATTCAGCGTTTAATCGATTTATCGAGTTCTCAATTCAACAATTGATCGAGTTCTCAATTCATCGAGTTCTCAATTCAACAATTGATCGAGTTCTCAATTCATCGAGTTCTCAATTCAATAATTGATCGAGTTCTCAATTCGAGTTCTTTCAATTAATTGATCGAGTTCTCAATTCAACAATTGATCGAGTTCTCAATTCAATAATTGGTCGAGGTCTCAATTCAACAATTGGTCGAGTTCTCAATTCAGCATTTAATTGATTTATCGAGTTTTCAATTAGACAATCAATTATTTTCACAGCCCTAGATATTGGACTCTGAATTTTCTGCATAGATTTATGAAAATTTAGTCTGCGCCAAAGGATTCTTCATCAGACTATATCTCAAACCAAAATAAATGAAGCACGGTTCTTTTCGGAAAGAATGTTTTTCCTCTTTTTCGATTTCTATTCGAAGAATCAATGATTAAGACCGATGAGACGGACGATCATGGAGGTAAAATGTAAATTTCTCAATTAATTAGCGTTTCGATTACCAAAGGTTACTCCTTGCGTCCCGATGTCGCGATATCTTCGGACTTGCGACAGGTGGAGAAAGGCGGTGAGCGCCGATGCCTTTCCTTAAGGTATTCCAGTTCGGTATTAAACAGTAACAGGTGGTTGGTCGTCTGTGAGGTATTAGTCAGTGCTGCCATCTATTCAGACGTCCAACATACGGGGGCAACTAATTGTTGGCAAGAAAGAAATCAGCGTTGCGTAGAAGTAGTTTGGGTTGCGTGACGACAGGCGTCGGAGCACATTTCACAATTACAGAGTCGCGAAGGATGTTAAATCAAGTTACGTTCAACGTTAGGCATTTCAACGATCAAAATTTACGCAATGATTTATGAAATCATTCGCGTTCGGTTTAAACGACCGAAACTACCTTCTCCACAATAAAAAATAAAAATGTCCGTTGTAATTACCTCGTACTATACGACGCATGGGTGAATTTTTATAAAGTTGGTATTGAAAAAGCGTTACAAACGAACATAAAGTTTAACGCCAAGTTACGATAATTCACAACTGTATAAGTATTAACAACGATATTGCACAACCGTGGCTGAAGCCTGATGTGTGAATATTCATATGCTTTGATGGTTACTCTTATGGCTTTTAAAGTCAGCTCGTATTGTGTGCGTACATACGTAATACGTACCCTGACGCAAATTCCTGCGTATGATTCTTTTTGTTATTTATGAATGCATTTTTAACCTCGGAGAATAATGCGCTGCGCATCGACATAACTCATAATTTCGATTTCGAATTCCTCTTGGAATTAATTTTTTTACCGGCTAACCAAGAGGCGCTATATGGTAATCGCAAACCTCAATTTTTGTTTTCTCCATTTTGAATCCGCGATCTCCCGCCGCGGCTGCAGCTTTTGCATAATTATAACATCAAGGCGCACTTACACTCGCACTTTTTCTCCATCGCCGATTCCATTATGGCGACTGGAAAAATCGAAACGGCCGCGCTTCGCCGGTTTGACCGTTAAAATTGATCACCAATATTAACGATATACGTCTACTTTTTGCCACATCGATAATATCAGGATAAAATAGTAATTGATTCGAACTACCGCGCCGTAATAACACTCACTTTCGCACAAACTATTTCAAACCACAGTGTTAGCGGGGTATCAAGGAATTTATCAGATTGATCTTGTTACAGAAAAAGGACATCAATTTTATCCTACATTTTCCAGATCTTATCGCGTTTAATATTCTTCCTGTCTGTGCAACATTCCACTAAATCTCTCACGCAAATCCGGCATCCAAATTTGTTACACATATTTTTTTTTTTTTAGTTCTTCACAGCAGTTACAAGTTCAATTTTATCGCCGAAAATGACGATTTAGATGAAAACTGATCAGCATTTATTGAAAAATTCCAAGAATTCCAGATCGAAAACCGTACTTTTAGTTGTTTTTTCTTTATACGAAATTTATCAAACCGTTTAATTAGATTGGAAAATTTCGAAGCATTATCTACTAATCACGAAATCCCCTATTAACTGAAGTTAATAAGAATCAAATAAGTATTGTGAGGAACTCATTAATAAAAAAAATGATGTCTATTGCCATATAGACATAATTAATGAAATCTATTCATCTATCTATTCTTCACAACGTTTCTACTCACCCTGTGACAAAGCTCGGCACTGATGACTGCCAGATCGCCGAGTGGCTTGAACAGGACATCGCAAAATTCTGGATGATTCCGAGCCAAGGGTCTAGCGTATAATTCACGAGCACTGCACAGAGCCTCTCGGAATTCATCCTCCGCGTGCAGAAGTTTTTCCGTAGCTCTGTATCGCCTGTCGGTATCTGGAAAAAATTATCCAAATTTTGCTTTGAATAATTCAAATTTCATCGTAGAAAATTATCTTTGGTCGATAATTGTTTAAAACGTAAAACAAAGAAGTTACCTCCGATGGGATTGAACTGCCGGGCCGAATCCTCGATCAGTAGGACGTCGCCGTGAAGGAGAGCCACGTCCGCGGCTGGGTCAACCTCGGCTCGAGATCCTGCGAGGAGTAGTCTGGGTCTGCAAACGCGGAATTTCAGCAGCACGGAGGCAACTATCGAGGAAACTGGTCCAGGAGAGACGGCTGGGAGCTGAAACGATAGAAGATGAGGATTTATCAGTGACTCGGTGAGGGTACGGATAATTCATTTGTATTCGCAACAGTTTTGAGAAAGTTGATGCAAATAATTAGCGATTGGCAACTCTGCCAATTCCTGATCACCGAACCCCGGACAATGGATTAAATTGATGGAAACAGTTGAAAGAAGAAAGAATACCGCCAGGGTTGAAACCGAAGCGAACGGTTGTCCTTGACCTTGTTGAAGTGACAATTTCCGCGAGTGAATTACACGAGTGTTTAGATTCAGATAAAGAGCATGAATTGGTTTCCACTCAATGATCCCCTGGTAAGTAAGACGCGAGTTTGATGGTCAGTTGAATCCTTGCGGTTGCGATTATTCCAGAATACCTCTAATCTGATTTAATGAATTTGCGTTCGTTTATTGCTAATGATAAAACCGATATCTCGAAGCTCTTTGAAACTCGAGGCTATTAGATCCTCGGGTACTGCAACTTGTTACTCGTTAGACTCGAGAGCATATGGCATGGTGGTACTTGGCGAGTAGCATAATAATAAACGCTCACTGCATCTTCGAATGGAAGAGCGCACTTCTCGTACTTGGTAAACGCATGCAAATGATATTCCCATTCGAGTGTCCAATTGTAAGATTACTTTCAGCTGACCGTCGTCCCGACGTACCGCGATGTAATTCTATATAATCGCCATTTAACGCGAAACGGACCCTATCTCATGGCTGAGGACGCGGCAAGGCTGATTTAATCGCTGTTTGTTCTGCTATCAACTTCGCCCGTGACGTCATATGCGGTTCTACTTTCCGGAGGCTCGGATCGAATGCTTGCAAAGATTGAAAAAACCTAAAACGATTGTTGTTCGATATGAATTGGTGCAGTGGCGAAAATGAATCGTTTTCAAATGTTACCGGGTGCCCTGCTCGGTGGTATATATTCGATCAAACGCCTACTCTCGCTTTTAATAGAGGCAAACCGGAATCGTAAGCCTGAATCTAAATTGCATAATTATACAGGCTTCTCTCGCACTCTCATGCGTTTTATATATCTCTCTTAATTTTCTCGCAGTGATCCTTTTTTCTTGGTCGAAGCTGCCCAACCGAACCGAACCGGCGGCTCCCTTCGCGTTACAAGAATAACAAGATTGTAAATAATACGGTACGAGACGGTGGTGCATGTACAATCAAGACGGTCGAGTGTAATAAAAATATCAACGAAATTAACCAGTTACGATGTTTCAATGGAAATATTAATTTTCAATTCTTCGCCAAACTCCGCGATGCGGAATATTATCGTTGTGCCACATACTCATCGTGTAGCCACCGAGAAAATTCTTGTCCCTTATGGATAATAGTCGTTACGATAAACATCGTGGGGGCCCTGCCTCCAGAACCCTGATAGACGTCTGATCGTCGTCGCTACTCGAGCCTCACAACGCTCTGTTGCCCGCGGGCGAGCATCCTGCCTCACCCAGGTAGTACAGCTGAAGCATTGCTTTGGTGTACAGGAGATATCGTAACAATGAGGTTTGTCGCATCGATTATCAATGGAATAGGTCCGCTCGAGTGAGGCAATAATTGTAATAATTGATTTTCCTCTAGCATCCATAACTTTTGTAATTGACATTATGAAACGTTAAACTACGTAGCTTTGAGTAAAACCAGCTGAATGGGTTAATAAAATTTTTTCTCCTTCCCGTTCCATGAGAAGAAAGTGTGATAATTTTCTATAACAATTTCCCAGCGATGCCAATGGCTTTATTTCTGGTGTTACACTTTCAGTCTTGTCTTGTGAACAAACTGCAGAGGCTTGTAATCTGGACAAAGGCACGTGTGGCAACGGTGGTTATGGTCAACGACTAATTGGACAGCGACCCAACCCAATATAATACCCAACCTCTATACCTAGTCCGTATCACTGCAGCCGTATTATATTCATGCGCATACCGATCATATACAGGCAGTCGACAAATCTGATCATATTACAGTCTCTTTTGGTGCGGAAATACGAGGCGGCTACCGCAACACCCAGTCGAGAGATGGAATAGAAAACGATGAAAAGGATTTCGCACCCATGAAAGGTGGAAATTGAGTTCCAATCTTTTCATCGTACTCAAAGTTGATTTGCTCTGCAGATCATCCTGAAAATACCTGACATTTGGACTTCGAAGCCTACTGATATCCTTCAGAAAGTTCTTTTTTATATAAGTCATTCATTTTGTCATCTATTCGCAGTAGTTTGTATAAAAGAAATGAATTACTGTCCTCCTTATCGTAAAGTTGTATCATAAAACGCAATTTTTGTATCAAATGGACTGTAGGGCTAACCAACTCTAAAAAGTGAGAACACACAAATTCCGTTCAGTATCAAAATAGAATTATTGATTCCAGGCTTTTGTCCAAAGTTTCGGATTCACGTGTTGCAGTTTGTTCGTAGTTCGCCTGTGTTGGGTGACTCGGATGACTCATTGTCGACGATCAGAGTATACAGCATCCTGGTGGATGACCGTGGCTATGTTGTATAAACGATCGATTCTTTGTTTTGACATTTCTTTTTATTATTCCTTCTACATGAAATATTGACCCCCGGTCATTCCCACCGAGCGATCAGAGATCAGGTTTGTTTCTTCTTCTCAATTGTCGTTTTTTTTTCTCATTCTAGCCGTAAACCAG
Organism: Euura lappo; assembly: GCA_018257835.1. Lineage (NCBI taxonomy): Eukaryota > Metazoa > Arthropoda > Insecta > Hymenoptera > Tenthredinidae > Euura > Euura lappo. The sequence goes on from JAEUYN010000114.1 coordinate 21,280, forward strand.
GATTTGACAACTGGCTTTGAACAGCAGATCTCCGAAAAGACATTCCATGCACGACACGCAGGATAGATACAACGTTGGGAAAGATTTGTTGTCATTTGTTTTTTTGTTTGTGACTGTAAGCTAATCCAATATCTTGATTTTTTTATCCTATCAAGATTCGGTGATCGTTACGAACTAACCACCGGTACACGGTGGGCCATTATTTTTTGTATATAAATATTACGTATAGCCGTGGTTATAGGTACGAGACAACAAACTCCTGCTGAGATAATTCTTGGCCTTCGCGCGATTCCCGGCACGGTGAGAGACAACGAAATAACTTTATGGTAATCTGTCATGCTTGCGAAGGATTATGAGGCACCTGCTCTAACGAACGTTAAGAGCTGTTATATCTTACATAAGCTCCATGGGCGCACCCATGGGGGATTGATTACTATACGGAAATCTAAGAAGAGGAATTAAATCTCTCACGTCTTTAAACATCCATAAAATAAATTATTCATGGAGGGGGAACCCGCGGTATGCGCCGCGGTCGCGGCGTGTACAAGAGGCGGGTTGCATAACCGGGAAATAGAGATGGATGGAAAATAAGGCTGACAAAAATTCAACGCTTTCCTTGTTCTTCTTTTTATCCCATCGCGGAATTGTAACAATTAATTGCGATTAAACGCGTCTTTCCTGAGCAGCGTAACAAATTCTTCAACTAAATAGGCGATGCGGTTGTAGAGAATTGTCTTCTTTTTACCCGGACGAAACGGTTTTATAATTTACATTCGTTCACACAACACAATCACACAACCGTGTCGTCTGTGCAACCTTCGCACCGTCGTAATTGTGCCAACTCTGCCGGAATTCCCTCTCCGGCGAATGATACGAGGATTTATGTACACATATATTCGCTACTGTCAAACATAACGAAACCTCGAAACGAGACAACGGATTCTATCATCTGTGTGAATATTTAACAAACTACGTAGTATGACGGTACAAAAATCATACGTGTGAAAAACATGTGTCAAAAAGTTCATTAGCCACGAGGTGAGAACTTTATCCGCTGTCTGAGGTGAATAGAAAAAGAAATTGGCACGATCGCAATGGTAAACTTCGGATGGACATTATATACCTTGACTGAAAAACGATAATTGGAATTTTTAAAAACGATTGTTTCAAGCACTGAATATTTCGCAATACCATCGGAGGTCTGATGCAGCGAGTGCAGCTCGTACAAAACGATGCACTTAAGATTGCAGCCAACACGTGTCCCCCCTTCTTGTATCTCGTTCTTTTAACCTATTGTACAAACAGCGTTTGATGAGTAGCGCTGTCGCTTGTCGCCCCACATGCAGTCGATTCTTATTCTCTCTTCAGTGAGATGAGACACAGTCCGATTCTTAATCGCTGCAGTGTCTCTCAAGCCACGAGTGTTCGATTCATGATACTAGTTTTCCAAGGTATAATGAATCACCGTATGAATCAACGGCGAAAATATTTGCTGAAAATTTGCCTAATTCAATTCGCAAATCGTGATTCTTCGATACGCATCGCGCATACGGATTCAATTACTTAGCTCGCTAATGACGCTCTTCGCTGGATTCTGGGACAGAGTAAAAAAAACACGCTAACCATTCACTGGTTGAAAACAAAGCCGGGATATTATATCCTAATACGTCGTACAAGTAATTTGCTTGAGAGCCACGTTTGTCACGTAACCAGAAGCCCAAGGCCGCCTATAGACACTCGTACGAGAATATGTACCAAGGAAGAAAACTCTCCATACGCGATCACAAGAACACAAGAGCACAAAGCTTCATTCTACAGTCGGAATCGCATGAAAGAAGGTTGAACGATGAACAATTGACACTTCTGGACAACGTTGTCAGGTCCTTAGACGATTCGTCCTGCCAATATAATTTCTGAAAAAAAAAATGAGCCGGACTTAACGCCCCCAAAGGAATTGGCAGGTTTCGATTGGCTGCAATGAGAAATTGTATCTCGAGTCGGTAGCGCATGAATGAAAAATTGAGATTCCAAGCGTGCCTGCAGTTCTCGACGAGAGACCACGCGATGTATTAAACATGGGGGGAGAACTCCTTGAAATATTGTCCGATAAATTGTTCATTCGCGATTTTAGATTCGCACGATTCTGAATCAGCGTTATGAACTGATCCTACTTCTAAAAACCGATTGAGATGGATGAGAAGAATTGAGGCACTTTTTTTCAGACACTGTCATTATTCGAGATCTCACAATCTCCGTTTGTGTCTTGTGTATATATATATCTATCTCAACATACATGTGTGTGTGTCTACTAGACATGCGATGAATTATTATGTTCAGTGATTTTTTGCCATGAGTCATAATTCTCTCGCTGTGAGGTAACCAGCTGTAGACTAATGTGTATGACGAATCGATTTCTAGAACTAAATTTTGTAATAAACTCAACTCGCGTGCTCAGGTGAACTCGATACGAACCGCAAATATAGTGTTACTCTAGACTCTGCGATATACCTACTCTGCACTTACGGTCCATAAATAAATTATAAGTATGCCCATACATCCAAGTGCGTCCACGAGACACCGGGAGAAAAGTTGATCCAGCTGAAAACGTCGTTTCAAATATGGGAGAAATTCGCAACCCCTCCATCGACGATTAGGATACTGTATACCGGGCTTTACGTAACGGGGGGATTAAATCGAGAGTAAAGACATTCATGAAGGCGACGGATATTATTCCGGCACGAAAAAAGTCTCTGAACTATTTAATTCACTTCTGATTATAGACCCTCGGGTGAGAATCACCGAGTCGTGAAAGTGTGCGGTAAGGAAAGTTGAGAAATATTTGGAGACGGTACATGTATCGACGATAGATCCGCAGCCCCGGGCGTCAAAGTAACGCTGATCACACTTTCTGGTTGCGTAAGCTAATTCGGAATAAAAACAACAAATTGCAGATTCAACGAACGAATCGCAGGAAACGCGGATCCCACGGCTCTTCCGGTCGTTATTTCACCCGACTCAAACTCGATGATGACAATGTTTGCCTCGTTTTAACGATTTCACGACCTTTGTACGCTGCAAAAACTGAAAAAAAAGAAGAATGTGCGACAAACAAAAAAAAAAAAAAATACCCTAGGGCGAAAAGTGGATCATTCAAGATATACCCATGCGCCAGGTTCTTTTCGTCCTAGTTCTGAAAAATGGTACTACTCTCACTAATATTGAATATCTCGATGATTTGACTGTCGTGAAAAGCCACCGGTGTTTCAATAAATTTTAATTGCTCAACGTTTATAGCGATTGCAAAGATATCGTGAACCGAAGCGGTCAATGACCGAGTGCAGGTCCGCGTTCTTTCGCAAGGTTAGTCATTGGTGCTGCTGAACGTGTATTCTTTATCGATAACGCGTGACTAACATCGTGGCACGCTGCAGGCTAAAAATGATAACGCATCTAGTGTGTGTTTAGATGCAGGCTACCATAAATGTTTGAGATGACCGGGGCCCAACCCTCTGAGTAATAAGCGTAATTAACTGGCCAACAAGTGTCCTTTAGTACGCTGGTTTACTGCTTGAACATTTTTAAGTATTAAGTCCATTGAATCATAGATGACGGAAGCTGCTCATTAACTCGATTAACGCGCTGCGTCAGAAGTATAGCTGCAGCCGTGAGTGAAGTGCACTTTAGAGTCTTGGTTATTTTATATCGCGAAACGATCAAACAGTTAGACGTCAAGTTTGGAAAAGAATTTATCGGCGTTGAGACACCTGGCTGCAGTATCTCCCCCAGCAAGTATACGTCACAATGAACTTTCGGTTGCCATCACCTCAACCGACTGCAATATTCAGCGTACATACAAGAGAATATTGTAATGAGGTTTCACTCGAATAACAAACTTGTATTTTCTTTAGTCGTTTTTAACTAACCGGAGAGAAACGTGCGATTGGTTTTCGTCCCATGTAAATTGTAAACGACTACAAGAGTATGCTTATTAACCTGCGCGTGACATATCGGAGGATGACGGCATGTCCATCGTGCGGAGTGAGATATTTAAAAAAATAAAAGTCCGCGGTATATCGAGGGCGAGTCATGCACACGTATCCGCAGTAGCCTCTTAAAAACGAAGAAAAAAATAATCATAAAGCATTTAATAATTGACATAAAGTAACAGTACGGCACCCACTCGCGGTGTAGGTCACCAGGTTGGTCCTGTCTAAAAAGGTGCGAGTACCGGTCCCGCAAGGCCACGTCCACATTCGTGGGCGGCAGGTTCGTCAGCGGATCTGCGAATGTCACCCAGAGGATAAAGAACACTTGCGTGCAACGACTTGTGGGTCGTTTCACCTGATATTTTGTCTTAATGTCCAAAAACGGAAGTGGCTCCTTGGAGGTCATCATAATGAGCATGAATTTATTGACAAACTAAAAGAAAAAACAAATCGGGAGTCACGAAGGAAAGTCGCAGGAGTGATTTAGCGAGAGGTGTAGGCACTAGTCAGGAGTCGGTTTGCCAAAATTCAAGCCCACGCGGTCAATGAATCACTTTGAATAACAAATGAAAGGCGAAACTTTGCAGACTTGAAACGATGAGTTTAGCTTTAGAGACGCGCTGCTGTGACTGTGTGCGTATCAGCGATGCGTGTCGTTTGCAGTGAATTCCGTTACTCCGATTATATGTATCGAGTATACGCGTATAGATAAGTACCGTATTTTACTCCATGTTTCCGAATGATCGACATAAGCTAGTTTAATGCTTACTTATGTCCATAGGTTAAATTTGACGGACAAACTGCGCCGCTTTGACGTAAGCTGAGGTCGTAAGTTAACCGGTGCACTATATAAGCGGCGAAAACCAGTCCACCTAAAAGAACTAAAAGTCTAGAAGGCCGTTGCCGAAGGTTAAAAGGCCTACAGATCCGACGACCCGACAACAATACGACTTGTAATTCGTACGTAAACCATCGTCCGTAAGTCTGTTCTACTTTATTATCATGTTATCCTTCACATTTCAATGCACCGTGTACTTTTCGCACGTTAAAATTTATCATTTTAGTGACCGTATAATCGTTTCCCATGCACCGAGCAACCCGGGTAACTATAAGTGTTCGTTACTTACGCCAATTACTTTAAACTTCTCGTAACTATATCTCAATAATAAATGTTCAAACGGTGTGCAACGCGTGGTTAGAAAAAACAAGGAGCGTACCAGCAAGATGTCAAAACATGATTCACAACGGTGCATCTCGCACCAAGAAAAAGTACTTTTCGACAGACTGGCCACAAAAAATTCATTGCAGAATAACAATAATGTAAAGTGAAAATGGTGGGCTTTTAATACTGAATAGTGACGTCATATCGTTATCGAACTTTCAATTGGGAAGTTTTAAACTCAGTGATAAGAGTATTGCGTATATTCAAGTTCGAAGTAACGTAGAAGAATTGATGAAAAATATTCAATTTCCGGATCAAATGATGCTGATTGGATTCTTGTCTCTTTTTAACGAGGTGACGACGCGACGCGATGGTTTCCGGGATTAAGAAATATTCTCTTATCCAGTGGGATTTGAGTTTCTGCGGCGTTGCACCGCGCTCTCTAAATTCTGTTCCGTGAATAATGGACATTTCCGCAACTTTGGAAGTAGTTTCACGCGATACGGGTTCATGTTTTAGTGAATAGAAGAAAGAAAGAAAGAAAGAAATATATAAATATGTAGTAATTTCGTAGAAACGTTGAGACTCATGTCGTAATGGTTATATTTGAAGATTTTCTCAATTTTTACCGTATGGTATATCAGAGGTGGTCATAAAGTATAGTAAAAACGAGGACGGATATATGAACGTGGTTAACGCGCGCGCGACCCGTTTGCGTCGACGCCTTCGCGAATTTCTAAACGATTCACTTGAAAAAGCTGCCCACAGTCGGATTGACCAACTCTGGCTGATCTAGTATTCTGCAAAGACTGTGCCGATCGATTCGGTATTCGCAACGTTCTTTCGTTACCAGCTATACCTTTTGCTCCTTTTATCACGTATCGTACCGTAGAACCTCTGCCCAACCCGAGTTCTCGCAACCTAACCAAGAGACAATATATTGTTTTACGCAAACTAAAAAGACGCGAATTAACGACTATTGTGACCCAGATCGTCGCAGACTCCGCAGCGAAACTTTTCTTACATCCTAATTATTCACTCTATACTCGTATGCGTGCATTTGCTTGCTTTTCGTTAGCGAGACGAACGGGACTTCGCGATGATTAGCGATGATTTGCCAAATTGTATAAATACGGACCATTTAACACCGAAGGTGAAACATGAGCAGAGACGACACCAGGAAGAAATGGCTTTTTTGCTCACTCGCAAATCTATTTCGTTTTAGCCGCAAAAGTATTTCGAGGGGCGAAGAAGGCGATTATCTATTCGATTAGCATGGTGGTTTGAAAACTGCCGAATCGCTAAGAAGTGTTCCATGGTAGAGTTAAATTTACAGAAATAATATGCTCGAAGTGAGCCGCAGAAGTCACCGGTCGCCGGTTTGGTCATTAGCGACGCTTGGGTCCCTGAGGTTGTGCTAAAATACGACTATGTCGCCAGGCTTGAAATAATTTGTTTATTTTTCCTTCCACACCGTCCTTTGGTTTCCTAATCTCTACGTGACTTGGCGAGCCGAGCGAGGAAAGGATTCTCAAGCCACTGCATCGTTAAAAATGTCCAACAGCAGTTTAGCATTCAGGTTCTTCGAGATCGGAATAAGAACTCTGAACGACTCAATATCAACACCTTTACCCAGGTGCAGTGCGCAATTAAAACGGAAACTATACATCACAGCTAATTTTCTGATCAATGAACGATGATCGGACGCAAAGCTTCTCCCAAATTCTACAATCATTATTTATGGCGGTTCCCAAATCAAATCTGAAGAACAGTGAATCGGAGTCACGAAACGACACGTGCTAATATCAAATATGAATTAGGAATCAGGATATCACGTCTTACCGTTATGCGGAGCGGAGTCGGTGGAATGGTGAAAGTAGCGACACCCACTTGTCGCAAAAATGATCCGTCTTTGTACGGGTCGGTAGTATTGGGACTGGCAAATTGCAAATCGCCATAGCCTAAGGATTTTGTAATAAGCATTGTGTCGATGGATCTGTGCTGAAGGATCCTCCCCGACGAACGGTTATCGATAGATGATCGGGCAGCTCCGATCAATTGTTAATAGATTCGTTGTTACGTTACTTTTGGAAGCTAGAGGGGCCCGTCGATGTCATCCTCGACGTCGAAGTATCGGTATTAAAATTCTTGAGGGGGGGGATCACAGAGAACTGGCTAGTTTTTTTTCGGTTTTTTTTTTTATGCTGTTTTGTGTTCCAAAAAACATGTGGTACAGCCCAAGGCGACAAAACTAGATTTGAATCTCGACGAATTCCCGTACGCAGCCCAAAGTCAGATATAAAAAATCCGCCACGTGAAAATTGTAGAAGTTATTCAACTTTGAAATTTAGATATTGAAGACGAAAACTAGTTATTGGTGCGGCTCCATCGCCTACAGGATCTCTTCGATCCATTTGGATGTTGGAGTTGGTCTGGTCGCGAGTTTTTTTTTACGGAGGTAGCACTGAAAAGGTATTTCAAGCTTGATAAATTTGGCGAATTCAGCAAAAAATGAGATATAAAAAATCTGACACGGTCGATTGTTCAGGATGTTGAACCGAGTGGGAATCCCGGATTTGATAACAGAATATTGAAAATTGTAAAAGTTATTCTTCTTTACAGTTGGAAGTATAAAAATTGATAACTCATACAATTTTCTATATTAGTCGATGAAAGTTGGTGTCTACCCTTAGTGAACAAAAACGCATTCAGAAAAAAATCAACATCTATTTATGATCAATACTTCTTTTAGTTGCGTTGATCGTTGAAGCCCCCCCTTAAATTGCAGAAACCAGCTGCATGCGGTTTATCTAGTGCCTCATGAATAGGTAAGGCTGACTCGACTAGGTGATTATTATTGAATGAATCGCTCGTGGCTTAATTAATTTTGAGTCACACTTATCCATTTTTTGTTTGTTTCGGGTTTTGAATCCGCAGAAAGATTTCGAGATCGACCGGGTATATCCTTTGCGGATTAGAAGCCTAGTACCATCGTTGACTGCCTTTCTCGTCACCCGGTCCACCTACTTACGACCCGAGTACGGATCCCGGAAAAAAATGAGTTAAAAAAATTATGTCACCGCCGGGATCGCGCACACCTCCGCGAATTACATTTACATTTTCGACTTATGGCGAGTGACGTCATTAACGATACGATTTCTCTGTGCGAAACTTCCTGATATTTCACTATATTTAAATCAATCGCGGATCATCGAACCTTCGTGACAAACAAAAACTGCGGGGTTCTCACGACGCAGTTGGATAGGATGTGCAGAATATAATATATATCGCTTTGTTATGTTCGTCCTATTATTACAATCGCCCGCGGTGAAAGGACGTCTTCGAGTCGCGCATCTCGATGTTATATGCCTGTTACGATCTAACCTGTATATCTTGATATATTAATTCCATGTAGACTATGATCAATGATCGAGATATAATCTGTGAGATATTTCAATGGATAAGAAACGAAGCTGCATTGACAGATGTGTGTAACTTTGAATTTGAAGAATTGTCCTCTGAGTTTGCAGAATGCGGACCTCTATGGCGTAACTCTCGCAACGTATACGGTTACTCCGAGAAAATCTCTGAGAAAATGGTGTCACAGATGATACATAAATTATTATTATCATTATTCCTTTATAATAAGACCGATGAGTTACGCTTTTAAGAATTGTGAAATCTCAAGTATCGTATCGTGCGTTTTGATATCGCGCATGGTAGACTTCGGTAATTACTGAGAGATTCGATTCACGGTGAGAAGGGTCTGCGATATATGCTAAGAATAAATAATTTTTTAGAAATAAATATCTGCCACGCTGATAATTCTTCTGCCAGAGCGCCCCGGGGTACGGTAAGCCATACTTGCAGCATCCCACTTGATTATTTGCAATCTTTAGTTTCCAGTACGTTCTTGGAACGCTAAAAACACACTCTAATGTATATTCATAGCGTTAAAATCATCGCAGGATCCGAGTTTGATTAACGGAGTTTTGATCATAAGTAATTAAACCTCGACTTCGTTATTGTAAACATTTCTAACACAAGTAAGACTCACGCGTGGTTCAAAATCCTCAAATGTTATCCCTGCCCAAGAGAGACATCAATGCCTGTAGTCTCCCGCTATGCACATAACCATTTGATTCAGGTATTAATGAAGACCTAAAGCAGCTATCACTAGTGACCGTGACACACCGGCGTATTAAATTTCAACACGCAAAACCTGCAACTGTAGGTACTGCATAAACTGCATTTGTGCGATAAACAAACTCAGCACATCGACTAGTTTGGCGCATGCTACAATCTATTACATCTATTATACCGTAGACACAACGACGGATCGTTGGAGGAAAATCGATGAGTGACTCGCGATTCTATAATAATCTTCATGACGGATATTATATTATAATAACAACAACCAGTTCTCGGTACTTGTTATTTTTTTATGGAAAAAGTGCATTGAGCCTTATCTCCGAATGAGATCATCCGTGAAGGGTCGAGAAGGTTTCTGAGAAATCTTGTCGAGTACCTACTGCGCATTCGCAAATCGTGAATAATCTGCTTTTCGCCCTAGGGTCATACCACTTCTACTTTCCGCCCTAGGATCAGTTGCCCAGTGGCGCCACACTGCAGCGTTCGGATAAGTACCTGTGTTATTGTTACCCTCGCCTTGGACTTACAAACAACTATTTCCGTACCACGCGTTGTTTTAAAGATTCAACTCGTACATCGCGGTAGAAATCGACACAAATCCGTTCGCTATATTCAGTCAGATCCAGTTAGCCGTCTGATTTCTGCTTTCTGGCCTATCGACGTCAGGTTTTCTGATCGAACGAGACACGGGAAGTCCGCTCCCCGATCTATAACAAAAACTTCATTCAACTGACGAACCGTTTATCGAGGGCACCGGACGGTGGCACTGAGACTGCGGCAGCCTCAGCACTTTGACGCGTGCCTTGAGGACTCTCATCCATAACTTTTTCCCCATTTTATCTGTAATTAACAATGAGCCATTACCGGTTGCCTTCTCTAATCCCTCCGTAATCTCTGCCTCATGTCGTTTAGAACCGCACAAGAAACGTACCAGTGAGAAGAGATCGCGTCTCGATTGCCTCAGATGTAAATTACTTCTCGGACTCGGTCCGAGGACGAGATTGGCCGCGGTTAACAAATAGCCTTCCATCTCTCTCTTTCTTCTCTATCAGGATCTTCCGAGAAGAAACTAGCATTTGCACGGGGATGGCTACGGTATGACGCGGCATGTGTCGACTGGACGAGATCCGTTGTCTGAAGGTCCATCAACGGGGTCCAAGTGGGTATTGTATGGCTGGTAAGGAATATGATCTTCGATTACGCATCGATTAGTCATCCTCGGTATACGGGGATCGGATTATTGTCATTAATATTCGACGCTCGTGATCCCAAATTCGGAATCGTTGACATTTTGTCATTCTCAATCAATTCTCATCAACTATTCATACAGCGGTAATAATTTGGTATGTGAATTGTTAATCCCCGAGTATCCGGTCTGCCCGACAAATTATCGAATCGCTACTCATCCTCGATGACTGCGAATTCGCGAGACACAATGATAAATAAATTTAATTCAATATTCAAATAGATTTCATACTGACGAATGATCGGTATTGTACGTCGCGATTAAACGGCGAGACTCAAACTTGCAGATGCTCACACGTACGCCCCCCACCCACGCTATAATCATAGAGCAAAGGCGTCCCTGTGGTTTCTTTCATCATACCGTTTAGTTTATTCAATTTTTTCTTCATCTCTGCTCAATCGCGTTGAATTTTACTACGTGATATATCGAAGCCGTAAATTTTTCTGGTCAATAAATCAGACACAACTCGAGTAACAAAAAACAGAAACAAAAAACAAACACTTCATAATAACGTCCACGTGGGTCCATTTGCATTTTTTTTTTCATTCTCTAATATACTCATATAGTTGCTAATAATTCATGACTGCAATCTTACATGTGACACGCGGAAAGAATACAGACTCGGTATTAAGGTGCGTAACCGCGTACTGCGTAGGTGTATGTGCGAAGTGCGTCGCGACGCGTTCGCGTCCTTGGCGTCCGAGTTTTTTTTTTTTTTTTTTTCTCAACACGCGTTCCCCTCGTCCGTCTTCACCGCTCTATACGTATACCGTGACTATCTCAACATGGAGAGAGATTATCCATCGGCTTTTGCCAAAGCGTGTCAACCTCAAGTCATTATCGATAGCCTATTGACCACTTAGTCCCGGACGTGTCCCGCTGTCCCCCTAAATCGCGTGTGGGTGTCGATTCCGCGATTTTTCTATGGCTCATTCGATCGTCGACTTCAGAGAATCACCGTTAATTCGAAATATCTGAAGGGGCTATTCACTCAAAATCTTTGCGTACAAATGATTTCGTGATTTCAAACGATTTCCTTCGATTTCGCAGCGATTTCAAGTTATTTTAGCTGGTTTCCAGTGATATTGAAGTGTTTTTCAACAATTTCGTATGATTTCAAAGCGATTTCTTAATGTGCTTTTGACTGATTTCAACTGATTTCAAACCAGGGTGTACAGCTGATTGCATGAGTGAATGTGTGTAGCCCCTCGAATTATTATCTCCTGATTGACAGGATACGAGGGGCTATCAAATTCACTAACAAACTTTCAGTGTATACACGAGTGATTCCGTTATTTCATGATTTCATCTTATTTCAGCTGATTTTCCGTATGATTCTGACTGATTTTTGCTGAGGTTCGATTTTTTCAAAGTGATCTCGAAGAATTTCAGCTCATTTCCATTGATTTTGTACGACTTTGTCTGATTTCAAACCAGGTTGTACAACTGATTTCAGGAGTGAATAGCCTCTCGAAAGGATCTTCGCGATTTCTCTTGGGTTCCTTTTTTTTTGCGCGACAAAGGTAAAAATGTGGTGGCAAATACGGGTGATAACGAGATGATAATTTATCGCGGAATCTTGAGAGTTACGGTTCTGCTCTAAACAACATGCGGAAATGAATTGAACAAGATTTTAGAAAACTAGTCTTTCTCCTGTGTTGGTATAAACGGCGATGGACCGTATCGAGTAGGTGAACCCAACCTTACGATATGTGGGTTCCAAGTGTGTATAACAACTCCCGTGGGAAATCATTCGCGTTATAGATTTAATGAAAGCGATTCTTTTGATCGAAGGACAAATTGCGCGGAATCTAGCTTATATACACATCGCGAATGTGTTTTTCTCCGTTGATTTACGATCGACGATTCGATTCGATGATTGTTACGAGATAAATGAGTTGAAAATATTTTCCATTATACATCAGTATCTTACTACGTCGTATGAGCTTTCTGATTTTGGAGTTGTTTTCTCGCCACGTTTTATACACACTCCGCATTACATATACGTTGACTATTCATAATCAAATTCAAGATCAACTCGGTCTACCACTACATACGTTGTGATTATTGTTATAGAATAATCCATAATAATTATCACAAAGAATGGAAATTCTCGATTGTAAGTAGGTATGTGAGCACGGTTTAATTGACAATGAGTGTTATTGCAGTTGATCATCGCGTAAACATCATCAAACCAAGCGTGGTAAAGCGTTGTTCAATTAGAAAGCCCCCCCGATTCCCGATGGCTCATACTTCGATCAGTTCTTTAACCTTCGCACACATTATGCCTGCTGGTTGCTATACGATCATAATTATATTTCTTTTTCGCTTCAACGTTCTGGTTCCGGATACGAAAACTGCCACGAGATGAAAAATGTAACGATAATTACGAAACAATCGTGCCTCTAATGACTCGAATTACTCAATCGGCCATCGAAAACGTTTTTTCTTGATTTTTTTTTCTTGTGTCATAGAAAATCCATTCCCTACGCCATTGACGAATCGTATTGGTATTCATAACGTTTACACGATCATCGAGTTTGCCGATAAAGTCGATCCGTGCAGATGTTCGAGATCGAATCAACGAACACCGCAGTTATCGTAATGAGGTTTATACAATAACAATAACACACCGAGAGAGTAAAAGTAAGATATGCATAGTAATCAGTCGTTAAGGATCTTAAGAGTTGCGCATGCGACCTTGGAGAAACGATCGCAGAATCATCGATACTCAATTATAAACCACGATTCAAAGGGACCGCGAAGACAATGAATCGCCAATCAATTAGAATTCGAATTCCTGCGCGGGTAGGAAAGTTCCGATACCATAATCGTAAGTGGCGGCACCTCCTGGACCAACACTCGTGTTTATAGATAGCAGCCCAACACACGTGGGTAGTACTTCGTCCAGATGTTGGAGTTATCGGCGTGGGGCGTTCCGGGCCCTCGACCCCCTGGCCGGTGCAGAATTTCTTCATATTATCGTAAAATAGTGGCGCCACCGTCGACGCAATGCATTCGGACAGATAAACGATTGCGAGGGAAGCAGATTAGACTGGAATTGTTGTATCTTTTCAGCAAGTAGGTGCGGAATTTATAGAATGGAATTTTTCTCTGAAAAATGTAGACTTGTGAATTTTTGGGACCATTTTTTCTCCACGTTTTGGACGGTTATGATTCTATCTAGATAGGTGTGAAATTTACTTTTTCGAAAAAGTCAGGGTTTGGTTGGAATTTGTACATTTGTTACATATTTCATTTCATTTCAGCACGTAGTTTCAGAAGTTATAGAATCGAGAAGACGGACGGTGTCGCATTCCGAGGCGAAGTCTTATGCAGTTATTAGCCTCGACTGCGCTGAACTTTGGTAAAAAGTCCTTTAGAAACGTTGCGTGTTTCCGGGAATTTTATAGCTCAATAAATCAAAGTTAAAGTGTTTGTGGTTTTGAAGCAGTAAGTGGCTACTCGTCGAATGGCCACTGGAATATTTTGTGTCTAGAATTGTTGAGATAAACACAGGTTGGCATATGAACAACGAACATCAACATTTTAGCACCAAAGTACTTCCTGGCTCCAGGTGGAAGCGGCCTGAGCCACTACTAAAAGCCGTAGTCGGTCACTTTCACGGACGGTTTAATCATCGCCGAGATTCGTCACTGGCACGATTGGTAAAAATAAATCTCAGATTTACATTGCTTTATCGACAAAATAAAACTCCGACGGGTCCATAGCTGACTGCGTGGATTTGAAAGTAGAATTTCGGAACGGTCTGATTTCATTTTTTCAATGGTTCATGATTCGGAAAGCCTGTCAAGGCGGTGAGACTGCATCTCAAGAGATGCGACCAAGTTCTATTTCTGCCCGACAGTGAATCGTGCCTTTTGACCCCCCACAGCGACGGCAAAGTTCGCTCGTAAGTAGAGTGAAACTGTAATCCATAAAATCACCGGTCTAATTTCTCGGTGGTAGACAGATAACGTTTGTATAAATACAATTCCTGTTGTATCGGATTCGTTCCAGTGACCGCGCAGACCCCAGTCGCATCCTGGCCGCAAGCTGCACCTATTTTTCATCTCTCCAACCGCGACTGTATCATTAATTAGCTAACGCTGCTGCGACAAACTGGTATATCTTCGATTAAATAAATTATCTCTGTAGATATAGAATCTCATCGTTGTCACTGTTTCATTTGAATAATCACAGCTTGGATCGTAACTTCAGCTCTCTCCTTCGAAATGCGTCATACCTTTCAATTACGATTCTATTTAAAACACGATATTAGATAACTCGAAAACTGTTCCAACGTCTAATCCCAGAATTAATGCTGAAAGAGCATTGCTTAAATTCCCAGATAATAAATTCAAAGCACAACGTATCGCATCCAGAAAACATACTGCAAGACCTCGAAACTTTGTCTCTCTAAATTTTGGTTCAAATGGAAGTAAAAAGTCATCAGTAGTCATTATTAATCTTTACAGTTTGAATACAGAGACAGATATCATCGATTTCTGAGAGATGAGCCACAAGAAGTTTGCTGAAAGACAAACTGTGATCCCTGAAATTAGCAGCATGGCGTTGGCCAAGGTTTGAATTCATTGTCTGACATCTGGATTTTATTCTTCAAAATTCTCAGTTTCAGTAAAAATACAAAAAATATGGTAAAAAGCACTAAGAAAAGTTAACATAAAACAAAAATGGATGCTTCCAGAGGCAAGGGGGACGACGTGTCCACTGGTACCAGCAACGGGGTCCTAACCTGGTGGAGAAACGCTGTCAACGAATACGACATAGACGACGAATGGTTTTCCTATGACGAAATTACGGAGTACATGCTTCTTTCCCGTGAAAGTGAGACTGCGATCTACGAGGACGTCGGTGCTGGTGATCAAAGGCGTAAAATACCGATGAGAAAGAGTATCTTTCCCTTTGTGGCTCCGTATGTATTGTTTCATTCGATCGATTGCAAGTGTCCGAAACTCCCGACCGATATCAGCAAGCACTTGAGATGGAAGCTGACCGGGTTGACGCCGAAGACGGTCGTCCTGATCCTTCGTAAATCGGGATTCCATTTGGTCACGGAATCGGCGGACTGTAACTGGTCCGGTTCGTGGAATCAGTCCGGCAGCAGCCCGGCCACTTTTTCGGATTTGAAAAGTTTTCAGAAGCTGAACTGCTTCCCGGGGTCTTGTAACCTCGGGCGGAAGGATCACCTCTGGACAAACGTCAATCGCATGAGGAAAAAATTCGGACTGGATCAGTTCGGCTTCGTTCCCGAGACGTTCGTGCTTCCAGGCGACATGGTCAAGTTCAAGGACGCCTGGCAACGGAACCTCGGAGACAAGTGGATAGTCAAGCCGCCTTCGTCCGGGCGTGGGCAGGGTATCCGCGTGATTGATAAATGGTGGGAAGTTCCCAAGTGGCACCCGGTCGTCGTTCAACGTTACCTGACCAAACCGAAACTGATAAACGGCTCCAAGTTCGACCTCCGCGTTTACGTCCTCGTCACCTCCGTCGATCCCATGAGGATCTACATTTACACCGAGGGTCTGGTCAGATTCGCGTCCGCCAAGTACAACGACGACTCTGTCAACCTGAACGACAAGTTCATGCACCTAACGAACACGAGCATAAACAAACACAGTCCGAACTACGTGGTGAACGACAGGATCGACTCGTGCCACGGACACAAATGGTCCTTCAGCACGCTGTGGACGTATTTAGCGAGGGACAACGTCAACGTGAAGATGCTGTGGAACGAGATGAAAGACATCGTCGTCAAGACTCTGATCAGCGCTGAGGCTTCGATGAGGGATGTGATCAAGGAGAACGTCGCTTCGACGTACACATCCTACGAACTTTACGGCTTCGACATCCTCCTCGACGAGGATTACAAGCCCTGGTTATTGGAAGTGAACACGTTGCCATCGCTGCACACGGACTCGTACTTGGACGTCGCGATAAAGGCTCCGCTGATTAGGAACGTATTCAATATCGCGGGTTATCAGCTGCCCGGGAACATGACGGTCTTTCAGGAACGACAACTGGTCAAGGAGTATCGCTGTGAGAAGATGCGCCAGGACGAAAGAATCTACAGCACGACGCTGAGCTCCGAAGAGGTCCGGAAGCAAAAGCAGTTCCTCGGGTCGCCGGGACGAGCTAATTACCTTTTTGCCATCCTTGAAAATCTGACGAGGGACGATATCCGCCAGCTGATAAGATACGAGGACGAACTTACGCAGATCGATAGATTCGAGAAGATCTTTCCCACTCGTCAAACGCACGAGTATCTAAAATTCTTCAAAACTCAAAGATACTATAACCTGCTCTTCGATGCCTGGGAGTTTCAGACCGCAACGAACAGACGAGCGGCCATTCAACGATTGAAAAGATTTTGCAAAAGAAGAGTCCACCTGGAACCAGTTCTTCGTTAATTTCCTAACTTGGAACCAATGTGCTCTGATTGTCCGATAACAAACATATGTCTCAGTGTCACCGTGTCAAATAAAGTTTCGAAAGGTATTTCTTCTCTCATTGTCGATTGCAAACGATTTTCTAAAATCTCCGAATAAGTTACGTAACCGAAAGTGTGGTTGTACTGCACTTTCCCTTACGTCAAATATTAGCAGGTTCAACTCTCTGACAAGGCATCGCGGCGTGCTTTGCAAATAAACTGACTGTGACTGTACTCGATGTTTTCCACGTTATCCTCGTACTTTGATCTTCTTGCAAGTATAGCCAGATGTATCTACAAATATTACGTTCTACAGAACGTCCGAGGCACAGGTGAACCGGTGAGAGATAAGTGCCGTAGTTTTTCGCAAGTTCGCTTCGGGCGCTAGCCCTTGGCGTGGCCTTGATCCAATCTGATCCTAATTGAGTGTTTCATATGCACGGGTTCATTATACTAGTCCGTTTTATTTTAGCGATCAATTTTAAAACGATTCGGCCTACGGTCTACGTCGAGAACCGAGATACGACCTCGACGGGAGCCGCTGGATGCAGTAATTAATGAACCATGAGATCCCTCTGGCCTCGAAACCATTAATCAAAAACTGTGCCTCAAATGCAGACCTTTTTTTACTCGTTCGCTGATAAAAGCGCACCGAGGATTCGGATAATGCAAGACTCAAGTTTTCGCTGCTATTTCGAGAATGTTACGTGACCGGTAGCCAACAGACCCAGGTAGAGATGGTATTGTAACAACACACTCTACTTCGAGAATAGACCAGCCTCGCTGAACCACCGGCTGGCCGATTGTCACCGCCAGAAATATTCTTCAAGACGGATAATAAAAACAGCGAAACTACCGTTTACAACTTCCTGCGTGGATTTGAAAATACTTATGCGATACCACGTGCTTTGTACCTGACCCCGTCCCAACTTGATGTACCTATAGTCTCTACTTTCAGGGCGAACGCCCCGAGTGTCCCGTATCTCGAACTGCATCTACGGTTCGGGTTGGCTGTCAGAAAAAATCTGTCAGTGCTTTGACGACTACTTCCGAACATTCATAGAGCCATAAACCTAGGGTTCAGGTATACATTTTTTCGTAGATCTTTGTACACTTATTTTTCGTATCCTCGAAGACAGGCAGGGATTATCTCAGGATTTTGAGATCCCATTTTCGGCGGTATGGTCGAAACCTATTTACCTCACTGACCAAGCTCTTACATAACAATTTATCGTAGGTACCTGAAATACACTGCAGCAATGCGCTAAAAATACGAAGATTTGTAGATACGGTAGAAATGAGTGAAACGACAGGCTGCCTTCGCTTTTTTACACAGTCATGTTGGTACGAAAAAAAACAATTTTCATAAAAACTAGTACAATTTCGTTACAAAAGATTTTTAAAAAAAATTACGTTCCCTCAATTCATGAACGATGAGCTGACTATCGGTACTAAACAAATAGAACGGAAGCGTTCCGTTTCAGTTTTAATACAGGATGATTATTAGCTTGAAATGACTTTCTCTAGAGTGGATAAATCGTTCCTAGTATTTAATTCCATATATAACGTAACGTGCTAACTGTACCTGATCTATACTCCTCGAAATAATGTTCTCATTTCTCTCTCTCTCTCTTTCTGTCTGTCTCTTTTTCTTTTTCTTTTCTTTGTAATTCTTTCCGCAAAGTGTATCATCATAACCTGCGAGTGTAGGTATTACATGTGTACACAAGTGTGCGTCGAATACCGAAATGCGTTAACGTCTAACGACTCTGAACATCCAGCAGACACATAAACCCTATTGTTTCGGGTTAAAGTATTCAGATGGTCACTCACCGGACATAAAGCACCGTGACTTTTTTGCTCTGGTAATCAGAGCAAGGGCCCATTTCACGCCTACACCGCTATACTAACCGTTCTAAATTACATTCTGCGAAATTTAACCGGTCTTATTTCCCGTTTTTCTCACATGGCGAAACGCTCCTTCCCGCATTGCAAGTTTTCTCCTATTTCTTTCGCGCGACACGATATTGATTTTCGTCTGGCGATCGATTAGGAAGACATCAGGACTGATTGAAATTCAACGGTCAAACCATTTCACCGTGCTGCTAAAATAGAAAGCGATGCGCGCCTATACTTTCTTCACTGCGATTAAATTAAAACAATACAAGTCCACCGAATGAAATAGTGCAACGAAACGTCACGGACATACGGAGACCGTTCGTGTTCCGTGGCTTGCGGTATTCTGGAGAGTGGAAGCAAGATATCCCGTGTGTATGCGGATAATACCTAAAATCAGTAACGAGAAAATTACCGTACCGCCGTCAGTACCGCTTGTCGTGTAAGCATGTATAAACACGTATCAATTATGAAACACACAAGATTCGATTTCTAACAGAGAATTTATGCGCGTCCGCGAGGCCTTCGCGTTTTTATTACCTATCCACACTCGCAAAATAGGACCTTTAACAAAACCGGAGAACCTTTCGAACATAGAAGTGTAAAGCGAAATGCGGCGGACACACTTGGTCACCGATTTCGATAATCGAACCTCAAGATTTGTGCATCTGCATTTTTCAACTTTGGCAAGCCGTAACAACTAAAAGTTTGTCTAATGTTTTTTATTTCTCAATCAATTATCTAATATCTTGAAATTTCTTATACAAACAGGAATGAAATTTACAAATCCTGGTGATTGAAATGAAATTAATATATGTATTTTGATATTGAAGAAACATGCCGAGTTTTCAATCTCCATATCTCGATATTGATATGGTTCTATTAAATTTATGAAACTGATTTGGAGATTCAAAACATACTATGATTCTTTTTTAGTTTCCAATGACAAAGGCATTTCAGTCGATTATTAATAGTCCATACAATGAAAATCGTAAAATTTTCATTTTTTGATTCATTCTGCAATATTTTATGATCCGATTAGGCAATTATTGTAGCAGTGGAAACCCTTTTTTCAATGAAATTATCACGAATTATCATATCACATGAGCATTCAGCCGAATTTTCCAAAACATTCTGTATATAAAATTGAGTATAATCTTGGCTATGAAATTTTAGAATGATTTTGAATCTTCAAAAGTGTTTTATCAATATTCAAGTATTGAAGAAGTTGAATTTAAACACACAAAAACTATACGTTCATTGCTTCACATACATTTTTATGAAAATTGATACAGGAATTTCTAACAGTGTAGATACCCGTTGTTAGAGCCTGAAATTCACCGAAAAGTAGCTTTAAATTACTCAAAGAAAAAAAATGTTCATCTAGATAATTGATAGAGGAACAAAAAACGTCGTATAAAGTTTTCCCGATTTTCCATACGATTTCATGGATAATTCTCGATGATTTTTGCTAATTTTCGATCATCTCAAAGTGATTCCGAAGAATTCCAGCTGATTTAAAATGATTCCAAACCAGGGTGTACAGTTGATTTCAGGAGTAAATAGCCCGATGAGAGTCTGGTTAAACGGGGAATCAAAAATTGACTAGAAGCGATAAACTCACCGTGAGCTGCGTTTTGTCCGGTGCAATTGCTGTTATTTCGACAGCCCTGGGTTCCGGAGGATTGGCGCGTTGCAGTATAGCCGCGGGCACCTTGGCGACCAAGGATAGTCTCCTGGTGAGCCTGCGGCCCAGTTCTGCACGCCGTCTAACCCTGACTCTGGGCCCGGTACTCCTGTAGCTTCCGAATTCCATCTGACTGTAAATCAACCCACGAGATCCAAAGGTATTTTTATCTTCCCGATCACTGACACTCCTCACGGTATTGACACATGACGACTATTATTATCATTATCATCCCACACCACAATTTGCTTATTTATCTCCTTCTATACATCTAATTACGCGCACGATACATTTTTGTCGACTGCGACCAACAATATTCGCACGTGAAAATATTTTGTCGTTTGTGTATTTGTCGATTTGACTCAATGTTTTTTTGCAGTCTACTACACCTGCATAAACACATTCACAAATTTACAAGTACTCTGAGTAATTTTTCAAGCCTTCGATCACCACGATTCCATGAAAATGCTTCAGGTTTGATCGTCAAACTCGATGAATATCCGTTAACAAGTCAACCGCGATACAGAAACGCGATAGCGACAGTGTCTGGTATACCGTGTCATGTGTGTCGCAATTGTTCTCACCGGTTCACCTCGAATATTAACAACAAACTCCGCGGGTTTGACCGAACGAACAAACGTCAAATGAAACTCGCGCATAGGTCATAAGTCGCGATCGAAAATAATTGGCGACGTTGACTCTCACTTCGGCGAGGAATTACCACGCGTGCAGCATCGAGATCCCGGGATATTCGCACGCACACACTCGCGAGCTTATACGCGATACACGGGGTCCCAGGACACGCGCGAATGTGTCGAACCCGGCAGGTTTAGTTGCCCGGTTGAGACCGCAGCAGCAGCTCGATCGCGGTTAACGAAACAAAAAAATCTCAAGAGATCATGGGAAGAGAGGATCGAGAGAGATCGACGCAAGGATTACAGCGGAGAAAGAGAAGGCTTACCGAGCCTCGAATATCGAACGGAGCGAAAACTTAGTTACTCGCTCAAGCTGACTCTGCTTAGGCTGTGTTCGCGGTCTGCGTGGCGAGCGTCGACTGAAATTCAACGTTTGAGCCCGGCGGCCTACTCCCGCCTCTTGTTGGCCGACCGCGCGGCCGCCCGAGGACCGCAAGATCGCGCGTCACCTCTGCCTCTGCCGTTCCGGCACGTGACCGATATAATATTGCAAATCGATCGTTTATAGACTAATCAGATATAGGAATTAAAAGCTTGCTATAGGCAATCTTTACAAACCAGATAGCCGCGTCGCTTATTCCCGCCACGCCCCAGAGAGCACAGAACTCGAAGTTGTCTGAAACTCGTCGTATGGACGTCGAATGTCCCACTTTTGGACGTCTAAATGTTGTATTAGCTCTTGAAGACGTCTATAAGAGACCAAAATACGTGTTTAAGAGTTGAGATAAGATTTAGACGTCAATTAAAAGTGGGACATTTGACATCCACACGACGACTTTTAGACAACTTTGAGTTCTGTGCTGTAAGAAGATGATAGCCCATTTCCGCATGAAATTCTGAAGACATGTAAAAATATCTTTCTTAGAATTTAACGGACTATATCCCGCACGGAAATATATATCAGAGATAATATATCAGGAAATGTACAAATTATATATAAGATATATAAATTATACATAAAAAATATCTTATTATGGCCGCTTTTAGTGTATGAAATATTCATATAAATTCAATATATTATTTAAATATTTATTGTATGTATATATGTATACGATGTAATAATTGTACCTAACTCGCACATATTTTGATACATATTTTTCCGTCCGGGTTATTACACCACCCAATATATATCAAATTATGTGCAAGTTATATATTTATGAATGGATATACAATTAATACATCGGACATATATAATTAATATTTGAATAATATATTGAACTTATATGAATATTTGATGTACTAAAAGCGGCCATAATAGGATATTTTTTATGTATAATTAATATATCTTATATATAATTTGTACATTTCCTCATATATAAGTCATACATATTTCTGATATATATATATTTCCATGCGGGATGAATCAATCAATTAATTGATATACCGCTAACTGAGGAGAGTTACTCAATTAGAGTCTTTAAAATTATGATTCCTTTCAGTTTTTTCTTTTTCTCTAAGGTCTGTTTAAACACTCGAATCGAGTAACTCTCCTCAGTTAGAGATATATCAATTAATTGTATATCGATACGACAAAATCCTTGTTGCGACCACCAGGTGACAGCGGCAATTATCATTTCTGTTATAAACAAGGATTTTGTCGTTATTGTTGCTGTCGAAATGCGCTATCATCTTCTTTTTGGCTCTTGTTACGCGTAGGCTTTGATATCAGTGAAGATAACTGACGCGGCTACTTGGTTGGTAAAGATTGCCTATAGCACGCTCTTAAGAGCAGGGTCTCGATATGATCGGAGTGAAGGGGGCCGCGAGTGGTGCGAATGTTTGGTATCGGTGTAGACAAATTCTGAGTGTAAAGTGACCGGTTGAATCCGCGAATAAATTAACCAGTATGGCTGAAATCGGCGAGCGGGATACGCAGCGTGGAAAGCTTCTACTGGAGCTTGGTAAGATCGAGCAGGTTGAACGTTCCGACTTGAGGATGCTAGAGACTGCCCGTCACCGTTTCAGATCGAAGCTAAAGAGATTTGAAGTGCCACAATTGTCCTCCGGCTCAGACGTAAGACATGCTGCACTCTTGATCTAAACTTTCTGTTGTTCGTCAATTCGATTCAATTGGTTCGTAGATAAGTGGCAGAGGCTATCAAGTACGGTTTTAAAGATCCGTTGACACAGATTACTCTGAACCCGCAAATTACACCGCCATTACAGACCCCAATCATACGTTATAAATTCTTGACGCAGGCTGTTGACGTACGCATGTACGACACCCACAATCCGGGCTTCTGTTATCACTGTACTGGGGCCATCAGGGCCAGTGAGACCTCGCCGCGGAAGAGATTCGCCGATCTATTCAACGTCGTGCATTCCATGCTGTTCACAAACGGAGAAGTAGACCCGGACAAAGTTCTGTGTCTTCACGTGCTGGCTGCGCACTATGCGAAGTCTGCGCACAACCAGATGAGACCGATCAGTCCGCTGATAGAAAAAGGTACGCTGCCTAAGTGGATGCAGTATTTTCATGAGAAACAGAAAAACTTATCGTGTTTCGTTGAAAACGGTTTGGGACGTTTGTTCACTAAAATTCTTCCGACTTTTGTTTACCGGAATCTTAATCTCCTTTCGCTACTTTGCATGGACGACATTCCATGCCGACGATGAGTTCGAAGCCGGGTAGCACCGGACGTCCCCAGATACAAGAGATAAGAATCTAAATGTCCTAAAGCAACATGACTGCAGGTAGGCGGAGCAATTTTGCCGGTGTTTGGAACAGCGTGCTTCCATGCTACGTAATGGACATCGAGCAGACGGTCGATGACGGTGAAAATTTTTCGGACGAGATGAAACGACACAAGAATCCGCTCGTGGTGGAAGCCGAGGAAGAAGTCGCCAGAGATTTGCAATGCAAATACGAAAAGTATCTCGAGGAAAATTCTGACGTCTGTTTGGCGATTTACGCTGATCATCAACGGACGAGTGTGGCGCCGAACGGAATTGGGAAAATCACCATCATCCCGCCCCACGTTTACTCCTTGCTCGGTGCCGCTCAGGAACTCAAGATCAAACAAGCAATCGCCGAGGAGTCGCGTAGAAAAAAGTTCAGAAGAAGTAATTCGAGCATCAAGAACGTCGACGATCAGAGCACCTCGTTTCGTCTCGAGGACGAAGACGACGTTGTATCCAGACGATTGATGACCGCCACTTCAATTAGAGGCTGGAACGGAACGAGAATTGTCGGTACCTCGAAGATCTCGGGGTTCCAGAGCCCGTCCAGGAGATCGGCGACTTCCTCTCATAAAACGGAGCCCAGCATAACCACGCTGAAACGAGCCAGTCCAAGGTCCAGCGAGATTCCACCACTGTCGGAAGACCTTGACGCGCGGATCGCCACGATGGGGCGAATAGCGTCGAGGACGTCGAGCACGAAGTCTCCCTTCCGGAATTTCTCGAGTTTGCACGGCCCCGGGTGTCCGGGCTCGATCTCGATCATGTCCGGAATATCTGGTCTAGGAGAACCGAGGAAGATTCGTAGACCAATTTTCATAAACTCGCCGGTCACGAGTCCGGACCTAAGGAACAAAGATTACAAGACCGTCCCGATTCTTGTTAATAATCAGATGCAGGCTCTGGTCCACTCGGTACTGGACGTCCTCGGGAGAGTCAATCCGAGTAAGATGCGCAAAATCGTATCCGCTGCTAATAGCCCTTACGAAATTCGGAGAATGTTGATCCGACCTGACATTCAGTTGTTCATTGACTCCCTCGCCGGACAACCGTTGATTACGTCACCGAACAGCTTCGTTGTTTCTGTCGCGTCGATCCTATACGAGATTGATCCACGAGTCGAAAATAGCATCGAAAAAGAGCTGGTGGCCACCACCTTGGAACTGCCCCCAGCTCCTGCGTTACATCGACTGGTTCGTAAGATACGAAGTAACCTCTTCATCGACCGGGGAAAGACGGTCGGATCCAAGCCAGAGGTCAAAATCGAAACGTTCAGGAGCCAGAAGCAAAAATTATTAGGGTCTAATTCCAATTCCTGCAAGACGTCAGACGGGAAGAAAGAAGTCTTTGATGTCAACAGTTCGTGCCAGCATTTAGAGTGAGAAATTATGTCAATGCGATCTAAACTTGGCCGGTTTTTTGAGTTTTTGATTTCAGTTTCCAGCAGACCAAGATGACGTGCGCCTGCTGTTACGCGAAATGGAAAGACTCGCTTCCTGATACAGACCGATTAAGAGTACCTGATTTCTCCTTCCTCGTCAGTCGCGACAGCGAATTGGTACTGACCCCTCAAAATTCAGCAAAATACGAAACAGGTAATCGTCAGATGAAACAGAAAGAACCGCGAAACAGTCACGAGTCCAAGACGAAAAAAGAACCTCACGGTACCACAGCATCTGCAGTAAAGAGTTTGGAACAGGAGAACGTGAACGCACGTGTCATCGTCCATCGTGTGGAAGCTGAAGCGTCTAATCGTATGACCTCTAACCCAGAACCGGAAATTGAAGCAAACGTTTCATTAAAAAATCCCTCCGAGGACAAGAAACTAGCGAATGAAGAAGGATTTCCGAAGACAAAGTGCAAGTCACTGAGAACGTCGAAGAATTCTTTGGGGCAAATTGCGTCGCTTTCCATCGATCGGAAGTCTCGATTGATTCAGAAGACGTCAGGATATACAGTAGCAGATAAATCAATGACACCCAGGGTAGAATTATCCACGTCAAAAATATCCGTCGATCAATTCGATGAAGCGCGAAGTCGCAAAGAATCAGGCACATTGGGATTTTCCAAGACCGATTGTCCCAGCGTGAGCGGTACAACTCCGCAAAAACCATGCTCCAAGATAACCTTGGATGATGCCGTGCTATCGCCGAAGTGCCAGTTCAAAGTAAGTTGGTCAGATCCATTCGACTCGGATGAAGCTGCTGCTGTGTCCAATTCTTGTGGATCAGTTGATGATTTGGTGTTACGATTTGAGATTCAGAGAATTGGTGGTTTTGATAGCCTTGGAAAGCATCGCGAAATCCCAGCTACCTGGAACCCGATCGCGTAATATTGAGGAGAATGACTAATCATCAGAGAATTTTGGTGGGGCAAATGTGTGCCTCTCTCAAGACGAAGAAGACAAACAGGGAAGGTAGAAACCCGATTATTGCTGATATTTTTAATTAGATCTTGGAATCAGTTTGCAGCTGCTTACATTATAGCATCTTCGAATAGCATGATGGCAGAATGCTAATCAGCAAGATACAAATATCTATAGATAGTCACTTTCGAGATGCGTTGATCCGCCCTGAATGCTGATTAGAAGTAATTAATTGGATCGTGCTAAGAGAATGGCACTAGAGAAACTGCTTTGCAGACCGTATCGAATGTCAAGGATAAATTAGAACCGCGGTTCCATGAGTTACAATATGTACTTCTAGATTCCGCTAAATAGTGAACAAAGTCACGGAATCCGGCAGCATTTAACAGAAACTGATTGTGAAACAAATCGATTAATTGTTATTCAAATATGGAAATAGAAACCAATTCACACCGAGCTAGATTCGAATCTGATCTTATGCGTTTAAATCGTGATTTCTACACTTCAATCAAAATCAAACAATTTCTGAAGGTAGACGAAGACGATAACAGCGCTCGAAGTGGTCAGAATTATAATTTCTGGCCTGTAGAACTTTATTTGTTCAAATAACGCTGTACGAAGCGTCATAGAAGATCCCAAAGTTCGCTTCTATGACGTAACTAACTTTGAAAAAGTGAAAAGTTGGGCATAAAAAGCAATATTTTGCCGCTCGTGGCGCTACTCAACATTTTGCACAAAATATCGTCGACTTTATACAGCTTATATCGATTAGAAAATATTGAATTATCTTGCTGTTTACGAAACTTGAATGTTTTCTAATCCGTTATTTAAGATTTAAGATTGTCCAAATTCCGTCCATGAGGAAAGCCTAGTTAATATTCTCCTAGCATGACTCAATTAGAAACTGTAAATTACATCGAAATACCGCTACTTTCCTACATTCTATATACTCTCTTCTTCTGACATCAGTGAATTTATTGAACTCGAAGATGACTCAATTTTTGATCAGGACTGGTGAAAGAGAGAACCCCGTTAGCGGCGATCATCGCGCCCGTGTTGTCTCACGAGACGCTGAGGACCCTGACGAAAGGAATGCGTCAGGATATTTCGCGGAAGAGGGAAATATCGCCTGAGAAGGATAACCCGGGGGTCGTCCTATCCGAAGAGCTAACTGGCTCGGTTCTTGTCAAGGTGATTGCGGATTTCGTCCCAAATCCAAACCTCACCTAACAACGTAAACAGATCGATCTTTACCGCGGTAAAGGAATCGTAACTGGATCCCGGAACAAGTCCGGAACGAGTCCGGAACGACGTATAAGTAGATCGTGCGAATGTACTACGAAGCACGTGGCTCTGGGGTTTCCTTAATCGCGAGTTTATTTCGTTACGACGTGCTGCAGGCATCTCTGCCCTCGCCAATACCAGGCTACCCAAGAAGAACGCGAAAAGAAGCGCGACATTCTCACGTACCAGGCCGCGGCGAAGCGGCTTACGAGGATCCACCAAATCCACAAAATCAATTTTATCATGTTTCAGGTTCAACAAGCGGTGGCCGAAAATGAAACCAATCAAAGATTAACGTCGTTCTTGAAGAGCAGGGTTTAGAATGAATGAACCTGAAGATTACTTGCAGGAACCTCATTGGTTACTTTGATTACGATTATCACCGTAGTTACTATCGCGAGGATATCGTTCCCAGATACACAAGACACATTTTATTTCTGTTTTTATTGAGTGTGCATATCACGCCTTTACTCCCATTACACGTAATGTGTGTCAGACGTAGTAAATAAAGTAAATAATAGTGAAGTAAATTCTTGTTATCCTGTCACGGATGAGTGGACTGGACATTAATCATTATTGCTGATTAAAAAAGGGGATAATTATGTTTCTTACAATTCAAATCGAACACAATTTTTAATATTATAATCATTGCATGTATTTGTTCATTTATTTTTCCTTCTGTTCCGAGTTTAAACTTTTTTTTTTCTTTTCTTAGATAGACATCAAAACAAGTTTATAATACAATTAAGACACAGAAGTACGTTTTTTCTCCTTATTTCCAGAACAACGATTAATCGCTAAGGTGCGGAATCAGGTTTTTTATATTTACTGTATGCAATTGTATAACGTAAAACGAGAGGAAGTTAATGAATCATAAACTGTAATAATACGATTGGCAAGTAAACTCACGTGGTTAATTTAATACGACGACGAATCTACTCGCCCCTCTTTTTCTCTCTTTCAAATTCATTTTCTCTGTTACAGAATTCATCGATATCTAAGTGATTTCGACGAACCTATACCTTATTTCTTACTTTTGATCAACGATATACTTCCGACAAGCTTCTCACTCAGCTCTGCATTTCCAATGCCGTAAAGGTTCCAAAAATACTGGACAAAAATTTTGTATAAACGTGAGGACATAGAAGACGGATGGATTAGTTTCTTATCTACACAGTGTCGCATCTAACTGCGTCAGCCATGGCAAAAGGAGCTTTATTTTTCTCCTGTAATTCGGGTCCTTTGCCACTGGGTTTCTCTCGAGATACACCGTCTGCAGGTTTTTGTTAGCCGTTAAACTCTCCACCGTTCCCCAATCCTCGACGTGATTATCGTTCATCTGAAAAATATTTGATAACCAGTTACAGCAAAAATATTTCGACGATTGTTGATAATTTTGATGATTCGAGCCAGTAGAATTTACCCAGAATTCTTCCAGCTTGCTCAAATGTTCGATATTTTGGATCTTTTTGATCCTGTTGTTGGCCAAATCAAGAGTCGAGATTTCCGGACAGTTTTGTAGTCCCTCGATGGTGGTGAGACCATTTTCGGACAGATATAGCTGCTCCAGTTTATTCAGATTCTCAAAATTTTCAATTTTTGTGAGTCTGTTGTCTTGCAGGCTGATTACTCTCAGGTTTATCAAATTATCAAGGTTCTGTATTTTGGTGATTTTATTCTTGCCAAAAAACAAATTATCCAGATTGTCCAATCCGTCGAGATTGGAAATTTCTCTCAGCTTGTTGTCTCCGAGCTCCAGTACGGTGAGGTTTTTCAGGTGGGAGATATTCTCGATCTGCGATATCCTGTTCGAGGACAAAAACAGCTTCTGCAATTTTACCAGACTATCCAAACCCTCCAATTTCTTTATCCGATTGAAAGATAGATCCAATACTCTGAAAACAAAAGAATTGCATCGGTTACACACCCCAACGAATCGTGCGAATGATACTCACTGAAGATTAACCAGAGAATCCAAATTCTCTATCACGGTGATTTGATTGTCCCGCAACTCCAGTTCAACCAGAGTAGTCAGCGTGTCAAGATTCTCGATCTTCTTTATCAAATTCCACGTGAAACAAAGCCTTTCAATTTTCCTCAGCGGTTCCAGATTCTCTAGCTTCGTGAGACGAGAATGGTTCAGGTCTAGTTCCTGTAAACAATTTAAAGACTCGTTGTTGACGCCTCACGATTATCTCTCGTTCATAAAATCGTTTTCAGAGCGATAACAAGACTCGTATTTGATTATATTTTGTCAAAAACATTTTTAGATTATTTGAAATACTGTAAAATGATAAATACTGTATTTTTCAAGCTATTATTGAAAAAGGTAAGCAGAACAATATTATCTTCTCACCTACATAACCTCAAAAAAAAAAAAAAGAAAAGTAAGCAAGAACGTTTCTTCAATTAAATCGCAAGATAATTATGAATCACGAAGGGTGAAGGTGATCGTGAATTTAGAGAATCATACGGTACGCCGTAATTCGGGCAATTGACATTAATCGATTGTCAATGTCAAATCTATTTTCATTAACGCCGACGCGTAGATGGGTGATGGTAATCGGTCTTACATCCGTGTCTGGATCAATGATAAGTATTTCGCCTGGTTTTCCATCCTCGATTTCGGTAACGTCTTTCTCCGATTTAATTTCGATGGAAGCCTCGCTGTGGTCATCATCTGTGAGTCATACATAACCTCAGTTATTCGTGAGATTAAAAAAAAAAGAGGGGGATCGTTTGTTTGTTACGATTGTTACCATTGTTGGCCATTATACGGTGTTAGAGATCGTTGTACACACTATCTCACTAACAAACTTCACTTTGGTGTTAATTTTATATTTTATTCTATAATTAGATTCGATAATAACTTCCACATCGATCTCACGGAGGGCCGTGAGTATGCGTGCACTAAGTACTAACCAATATGACAGTTGTTCGTTACCACGCCATAACTCTTTCGATATATCGAAACATCGAGACTGAACTCGATAGTAATCGATATTATTCAATTTCAAAGTCCTTCTTCTATCTTTTCACTTATTCTTGATCTAATATTGTAGATTTTATCCGATGATAGTAAAAAAAATGAATGCAAAGGTTGAAAAATCTATAATAAAACTATTTTATCATTGGTTAATGTCTAATGTTCGAGACTTTCTCTAAAAAAAAAGGTTGAATCATGACCATAGAAGATATCGTTTTTTTTTTTTTGTATTTTTCGCTTTCAGGCATTTTTGTTTCACATTAGTTCATATGTGATAACAATTTTCTACGTCAAGAATATTATATTTCAATACGAATGAAATAAATGAACGATATTAGCGTCACTTGTTCAAAAATCTGTAACTTTGGTGACAAAGATATAATAAAAATTGTTAAACAATTGATACTTATTCTTTTTCCATCTTTTAATTACATTACAAATTCGAAGTGAAAAAATTGTTGTTTTATTCTTATTCTATTAACGATGTGAATGAATTGAATTATCGTTTCGCAGACTTGAGATAATTATTGTGATATATTCAATAAATCGAATTCATACTAAAATCATAATCGACAAAGTTTAGTAGAATTAATAAATATGTACAGGTGCCATAGAATGAAAAGTCGGATAAATATTCAATATAATTTAATAACATTGTACAGTCTTGAGATTATCTAGGATAATTACGTTGATACAAATTATAATTACTTATTACAAAATTAATGTAACTTAGAATCTTTGATAAATTTTATATTCTCCCATTGGCATTGGTTTTCATAACTGGCTTTTTTAACTTTCATCAAACAACGCGAATTCGTCCCCTCATTCATACAGGCAACGTCGAACTGACGGAAGATTTAAACATTCTCGTAAAAAACATCAGGCCAGTCGTGCCCCCTGGTATGTGGCTGACCAGGAAAGACAGCATGGCAATAAGTTGCAAAACTGCGCACAATACGGTCAACGGTGTGGACTGTAGATGCAGAGCGAAATAAAGTGTGCCAATTAAAGTGGTGACGTATGATATGGTGAAGCACCTCCTTTCCGCCGTGAACAATGACTTGATGTAATTCATCGGGCCCCACAAGAAGCAGAAGCTGCAAGAAGTCAGATTTGGGGTAATTCAGCTCGGATCGGTACGAAACCAGCTGACGTACCTCATCAGGAAGAACAAGCTTCCCATCGAATAAAGTAGCGCGAATTTACGCGCCTTTAGTAACAATACTGGAATGTACATTGCGGATAAACAGAAGCATAGGATTCCCATGAATGAGCATAAAGCGAACGCCGTGAGCCGCTGCATTCTCGTCTAGGGGAAATATGGTCAATTTTAAATCGCTTAAGACTATCGAGTTTGAGGTTAAACGTGTAAAATTGAGTACACTAACCATACTAGGACAGCAGTCTTTTTGCGTTTCCCTGAACCACCCACCCTCTTCCTTGACCCCGTCTTCCCCTCTTCCTAACCATTTTCCCAAAGATGGTTTTGGTATCGATACGGACGGCAAATTGATTTTGAATTGCTTCTCATTTTTACTACTGAGAAGATATTCGCTCAACTCTTTGTTGAGGTCGGCCATCGTTGATACGTGGCCATGTTGAGTCAGAAATTATCGGTAAGGAAGGCAGCTTCGCAAACAGGCTCCGAGACGTGCTGCGACCTCGCGGAACAAAAGAGCGGGAAAGCAGTATTCAAATATTATACATGGAAACTGAATTATAAAAACAGTAATTAGTAGTATATTATGGCACCAAGGGAACAAAACGCTTCCTTTCCATGGCACATATGTCATTTTCTACTACATATGCATTAAAAACGAGTAAAAGTGAGGTTAGAACCACGAGATCGGCGTTTTCCGCTAGGGGCAGCACTTTCTTGGTTTATTTCACCGTTACTATGGTTACGAGAATTTATTTCCCTGGTAAAAAAAAAACTGTTACTTCCTGTTACTAAACACGAGTTTTTAATGCATGTGTGGAAGAAAATGAATTGATCATTTTTTTTTTGCCGAGAAAGATATGAGAGGATAGAAAAATAAACGAAGAATGAATTTTCAAACTTACATTTATTTTAAACAAATCAACATTGACCTCATGTTATGGGTTGTATATTGTTATTGTTGTACAGATAATGCATCACTCTACTTACGCAGGGATGAATATATTCCCCGCAACTCAACTCGCCCATATCATTTAGGTTGATTTAAGTTCAGATCACAAATTATCGTAAACTTATATATGATATAATATATAAGTTATATTTATATTTCATTAAATAAAAAAAGACTATTATAAATTCAGACTAGATACGAGCTTCACCGTAATTAATATATTTAAGAAGCAACTTAACAATAAAATGGTGATAAATAACGGATAAATATTTAAATACATTCTATCATCTTGTAGGTAGTAATACTTAGTAGTTTGTTTTTTTTAACTTTTTATACTTTTTTTTTCGTTTTTTTTTTCTCAATTTTTTACTATTATCTAACGTTAATTGTCCTTCTGCCAATTAATTGTTTAACTTCTTTTTTTTTTTTTGTTCACTCTCGGATGAATTAGCTAATTGAATATATTTAAAATTCTAAATGATTTTGTAAATTGCAAATGATTTACACAGGAGTATGTTTTACAATATAATATGTTTGATATTTTGAGTATTAATTAATTATAATGTATAATAATTAACTATTTTGGCTTCAGCTGAATCTGTTATATGCTACGAGCAGCACGGATACACTTTACTGTTATAGCATTTACCTGCCTCTGACTTATATAAATAATATTAAGTTATCAATTAACTCCTGATCTTTGGTTGAAAATCGTTCGATCCCCCTTTTCACAGTTCATTATCATAGCTTCAGCTTTCAAAAATTCGTCCCTCACACATTTTCACTATCCAAACGTTACCGCTCGTAACGTCTCGTGTAAAATATCATAAATTACAGGCTGTGCACTAGGTTCGGAAAGACAGTGACCAAAAATCCTGATCCCGAACGACTTCTGTTCATTCCAATTATTCGTCATTATCTTTTCAGCCGCTTAACAGAAGAAAAACATGCATTTTGAACACCGCATTAACACAGACAGAATCTTTGATTAAAAAATCATCAGTCGAGAGCAGGATAACGATTTGAATTTTCATATTTAAACAGTCACTGCTCCATGAGAACGAAAGGCTCGAGCCAATTAAAAATTTATATTACAGGGTATAATATCAATTTATTAACGCATGTATACAATTTATACCTACGTCTGGTTCCTTAACGACACCTTAAACACGTTTTGGGTATTCTACATGAGTAGGTACACTACGAGTACGTATTAAATGAAACATACAGCGTAAAAATAGAATTGCATCGCGTTGAACGAGGATTTAAAAATGCCCCGGTTGTATTCTCATATATTCTTTCTCCCTTTTTTTTTTGTAATTTTTTCGAAAATAATTTTATTTTACTACAAATTCTTTTAACGACGTGTCGGTCGCGTTAGGCTGCAGTCGTTGATACGGACCCTGCAACCGTTTTGATCGCTCGTGGTAGACATTTTCTTGGGAACTTCTTACGATAAACCTACGTATTCTAGCTTACAGGTGATAAATATTAGATACCCAGATACTCGCAATTACCACCCGCATCGCTCTGGGACGGGGATACAAACGAAATATATAAATTGTGTATCTATTAGAATGTAAACGCATGTAATCACAGATATATCGTAAAATCAATTAACAAATAGGTAACAAAATCTTAAAATAGAAATAAATAAATAAATAATTAGATGAGTAAATAAATAGGAAACAATATTTTCATCGTGATCGTCATGATTGTAGTACGGATGGACTCTAAAGGTTTCGAACCATATTTTCCTCGTTTTTTGTTTTATAAAAACGCAAATAACCGCAAACTTATTAATTCTCGTCTTCAAAGTACTGGCAGCACGCGATCAACCTAAAATCAACAAACAGTTACACGGTCATAAAGCGGGATGGGAGTTACCCTCATTACCACTTAATTAGCTACAATTTATTCTAATTAATATTGCACGCACCGGCACTGGGCCACCTCCTTCATAACTCATTGGGCCACCACAACTAAATTTATACGAAACATGATCAATTCGAGAACCTAACTCAATATCCGCAAATTCGCATCATTAACGAATACTATTAGGTATATGGCTCGTCAGCTTTGCTGCTATTTAACGTCACAGTAGGTAATTCTCTTTCCTTCTCATTCTCTAACTTTCATTGTTTCAACTTTACATCCAATCAAAACGAACAATGGGGTTACTTATAAGCGGGCAGTGCCCGCTGTATTTTATCAGCGGGATAATAATTTGCTTCTCAATGCACACTTGGATTGTTTGTCGGTCGATGAGCATCATTTTTTTATAAATACGTGTGACTTTAAATTACAATTTTTTTTTCAGTTTTTTCTTATCTTGTTTTTTTGGGTTACATCTACTTACATGCTAATTCTTCTTTTCCTTCATCGTTATCAATTATTATTATTATTATTTATTTATTTTTTATTGTTATAAACTAATGTCACGAAACTTTTATTTACTTTTATATAAATTCACAGCGATTCGCTTCAGGATCGCCGAACGTGGGGGGATCGATCCTGACGCAAACGCTCGAATGAGTCAATCATTATCAGCACTTTAACTATTATACGAATAGTTAAAGGCTGTCGCGGCAAGTATCGACGCACCTATCCAGCTGCGTGCACTAATATTCGTCCGTTTAATTCGCTCAACTTGATATCGTTCTCGTGGCTCGGTTCCAAACTACCCAAAGTCCATCCACTTTGGTTATCACGCGAGTTATTACGGTGTGATTATCGACACCGAGCGACGATGAAGATACTTACTCCAAATTTTTATATACTTATAATAATTACTATTAGTACAAGTACGGTATACGTTTTTTTCTCTTTTCCTATAGGCCTCGGAGGGCTAATTGCGAATTTCTTCTAAATCACTATATTTCATACCCGCAGCCTTCTAGTTCCACGAATATCATACCGTGGTCACGTACTGACACATCTCCGAAGATTCAGCAACGAGATTGTTAGCGAACCATGGATCCCCGTAGTTGGCCCCCTCTTCGCTCTTCGCTCGATTCGGTCCCCGAGCCGTTTCGTTGATCCTAAAACGGGGCACCTCCTCGCTGAGGGACCTCTTCGCCGGGTCGATAGCCGGGACCTCCAGAAGAGCTTTTGAGCGAAGAAGCTGCGGTCTCTGACGGTTCCGAGCCTCCAATGTCTGGGCGAGGACTTCTTCGGGCTTGCACCGCCTCGTCTCACCCTGGTGCGGGTCGACCTTCGGCGACGTCACGACGGTCTTCTCTGGCGTCACAACCCTGACTTCGATCTCATCCGGAGGGGTGTGTTCCCTCCAGGCGCCCTGGTATATGGGAAACGGAGAAATCTGGTTCAGGAACTTCCACCGACCATCGTCATCGCCCTTGGGCGACGAATGTGGCGGAGGAAAACATGTCGGAGTGACGTGGCCGAAGGGCGACCAACTGTCCGTGGAATTCTCGGTTCCCTCTCGAAGAGGGGTCCACTTGATCTCGCTGGTACCGGTGCTCGGCTTCTGGTCCCGCTTTTTCGCAGAGGCGTTCGGAAGCGGGGAACGACCGTCGTACGGTGCCCATTTCGCGTCGGTGATCGCGATGTCCGGAAACAAGTGAAGGTCGCTGTTCATCATCGTCGATTCCGGCGAGAGACTCTTGGAGGTCGTAGGCTTCTGTTTTTCCAGCTTTTCCAAGGCCTTGGTGCAGCCGACGGTTTCGCCCAGTGATTTTTGTCCTCTGAACCAGCTCGGTCCCAGCTGCGTCTCGATCGGCAGGGACAGGTGCGTTTTTCCGGCCCACTGAGACTGCGTCGACTTCTTCCCTTCGTCCTTGGGCAAGGTGGGGTCCTTCAGCTCCCATCGCTTGATCGAGGAACTCTGCGACTCGACTCGCGTCTGCCTCTTCAGTTCTCGTCCCGCCGGTTTCACCCTGACTTCCGGAGTCTTGGTTTCCTTGCTTTCCGGGTGCTTCTTCAGGGTGAATTCCTCCCGCTGGTGGTAGACCCACTCGTCAGTACGACGTGCATCGGCAGGAGACAGGGAGTGTCGCTTGGCCCTCGAACACGTGCACCTGGTTTTGGGATTGGGGAGCATCTCGGGCACCTGAAGTGTCCATCTTGCGTCACGGGCCATGCGGGTATCGTCGCTGTTGTGTTTCCGGAGATGATGCCGCGGCGCGGCAGCGTCAGGATGCAACGTCCACTTGTCGATTTCCGCGCTGTGGTGCTTCCTCAAATCCCATCTATCCGATGGTCGCTTTTCCTCTTCCGTCAAACTGTGACAACTGCACTTCGACCGCGAGCTTTTAGCGATATCGACGTCGGTCTGCGAAGTGTGGAGCTCCCATCTAAATTCCGCGCCCTTGGTTCCTCGGCCGCGGTAATCCCACCGCGGTTCTTCCGGCGAGAGAAAACTGTTTGCCCATCGAGTCTCAGCGCCGCGGTGCTTCCGGCCGGACCGCTCAGTGCTGCAGCTACATTTTCGTACGGAAACGGCAGCCCCGGATATCTCAACCTCTTGCAGGAGAGGAGCTGGCTCAATGGCGTCAAGGTCCTCAATTGTGTACGGGGAGGTTTTTTTTCTACGATTTTCTTCCGTCCCGCGAACAATTATGCTATGATTACGACATTCCTGCTTGTGCTGGGACCCGGATGTCGACGGGGATGGCTCAGGCCGCGATTGCTCCTCCTCGTCGCTGCGGCGGTCAGAGCGTCGTGACGTCGCAGCCGTGCCTGGCGATGCGCAC
This sequence comes from Euura lappo, assembly GCA_018257835.1. NCBI lineage: Eukaryota > Metazoa > Arthropoda > Insecta > Hymenoptera > Tenthredinidae > Euura > Euura lappo. The sequence goes on from JAEUYN010000114.1 coordinate 58,695, forward strand.
CAACAGGTGTGTGTAACTCCGTCAAGCCGCCTTGGTTGGGACGGCGATTCCGGAGACGACGAGGCTCCGTTCGAGACCGCTCCCAGGCAAGGTCCCTCTTTCCCCGGCTCCGCATGCCTGCAGGGTGAGGCAATAGAGTTTACCGTGTTCGCGGGTATTTTTTCACACCCATAGGTCATTTTTATCAATCTGGGCTATCAACTCACCTTGAGCTCGGTGAATATCTCCGTGAAGAATCCGGGCTCGCTGTTTATGCGGAGCATCTTCGCGCTCAGTCGATTCACAATTAGGAGACATCGGTCCCAGAACTTGTCCTTGTTGTCCTCGATCAGGAACGGCTTTAGCGGGTAGCTTATCTCGTTACCCATGTAACTGTAGCTCAGGTAGAGACACGTCAACACCGTTGCCTGCAACTCTTTCTCAGAGGCTTCTTCACCGTCGACCAGCTCTCTAACCAGCATGTACACGAACACTACGTTCGCGGGGTTGATGAAGGCGACGTCCTGTCAAAAGATACAAAAATAAGATATTAACTAACGTTCATCAAACTCATGAAAATATTTACAATTCCCTGTTCATCTGTATCGTGGTGATGGAGAATAACGACAATCTCTAGCTCCAGACAAATTAATGTGTCCAATTTTTTTTGTATCGTTGATTAAATGCATCCGTTCGCCACTGATAAGACGATGAGACAGCTTTGCGCATCGTGCTTTCAAGTTGATTATAGTGCAACCGTGTAATGAAAGTGGATTTTATAGTATGGAAGCCGTTTTTGTTTTCGTAGACAGTGACGTGAGTCATGATTCGCATGTCGTATTTTTAGCGCTGAGCATTGGTGGTCTGAGAAACTTAGCGATCTGATAATCAATAGTTAATTCGAGAGTCACGTTTAGTTCTTGCGAAACCGTCTAGCCTATCTCTTCAAAAGTTTCACAAATAATCCTCGGAATCTGTTCAGCGTATTCTTATGCAATTTTAGTTTCGACAATTTTAAGAAAGTTCGCGTCCTCGTTTCCAGAAACTTTTCCAACTCTTGATATCCTTTTGAAACTCTTCGTATAACTTGAGACGAAAGTCGACATTTCTACCCCAGGAGAATTGGCTACGATTTTGATATTCAAGACCTCTTCATGAATACTGCAGGAGAAACCCTACCATCAACGTCTGCAGGCAAGTGTCTAAGAAAATCATTCAGAAATTCACCCAGTCCTGATGAAGATAAGAAGACGTATCTCCAGACAGCGAAGCAAAAAATCAGGTCGTAGTGGCTGGGTCCACATTAATCTGGAGCATTGATCGCGTCCTCCAGGTGTGTAGTTCGTCTAGAACCACGTCACGGGGGGTATCCGCCCCTCAGCTAGTCTATGCAGCTACGCTTGTAAAACTCTGGGGATGAAGCAAACCCGTGTATATACCGGGTGAAGGCTGCCCGGGGTAAATATAGACCGGTAAAAGTCTCCAATTAGAGTGATACTAATTGGCGCCAAACTCGAGCAGAGATTCGCTGCATAATTTCGCGGCTATCTATTCTCGCTTCAATTCCGCTGCGATACCCTATCGAGTTTCAACGGATTTCATGAAGCAATAGTCCGAGGAGGTGACGCTGAATCAGGACATGGCGTAGACCGATTCCGTGGGGCTCGTGGCTGCAGAGTACATCGACCGGGGGCGACGCACACCTTCGACTTTCGCGTGACCCCCGTCGTTGGTGAGGCCTCTCGTTGACCCTACAGGATCGATGCCCCCAATTCGCGTTGGGCTCTAACCAGCAACCTGATGCCATTACTGCCGCGGCTGGTATTGTCTCTACATTACTTTTGGCACATATCGATGTCACGCCATTGTGAATTTACAACGTGCGTTGTGTTCGTCGAGCACGAGGCACAACCGAATGTAATTCATGCCCGCAATATTGCCAGAGGCATTCCGAGACGGCTTGATCTTTTTTATTCCTGATTTTTCTGTCGTTAGTCTGCGATTGTTATCCTCGAGGCATAATTGGAGTTTCCAGAAACGTATTTTAGGAACCTTACGTATCTATGGTACAATTAGATATTACGGAATAGCCCCAATTACGGGAGGCCGGGGATTCGGTTATATATAGGATTGGGGAATTTTCGGATTTCCGCACCCCAATGTCACGCGGTTTACAGGAATCGTATTATTAACCGGATTGTAATGCTTCTGGCTACCGCCTACGGTCAAAAACATCTCATTATCTGATATCACCTCGTCGATTCAACGAACTCACACCAACGCGCTTGCGTGCACCACCCATTTGCCGGAAGTGAATTAATTTTCCAGGAATTACTGTAATAAATCGCTTCGGAGTCATGGATGTAATTAATACGTTTCACGAAAGCTCTCAAATTGCGTCTCATTTTGCCGTTGATTTAATCAAAAAGGGTTGAAAATGGAATACAAAATCGGTACTCAAATTTTATGCGACATTTTGAAACGCAATTTCGATTCACTGTGTATTTTGAAAGCCGAGTAGCACGCGAACTTCGGACTATCTGGGAAGAAGCCATAGAAGGACGTCGGGGTCTGACGTACAGACGAGACAACTCCGCGTCATGATTGAAATTCCGCGGATTATTACAGCGTTTAAAATGACTGGAATTTATATTCAATGCTATAAAATCGTGCGATCCTTTTTATTGGACACTTACACAGCTTCTTTTTCCAGCTAAAACCTAGTGTAAGTACATCTGTGAGAGTCTGCCTACTCCGTTGATTCTGTTACGGTCGATACTCGAGGGGTTGGCGCCCTACCTTTCCCCGTTTCCACATTGCCTCACCCCGGCCGACGTCACCCTAGCTGCAGTATCTCGGCCCACGGAAATCGTTTTTATATTTTTATTCGGATGTTACGCCTTCGACGAAATAAAATGGCTCCAGGGAATATGATTGATCGAAGAAATTCGTTGAAAGAAGTTTCGACCCTCCCTGGTGAAAACACGGCGACGTCGACATCCTCGACAATTCTATACTTCTTCAAGTCTCGGCGGAGCGAACTAGGTTTTTCAATCAACGGAGGCGATGCCGCCTTGGGATCGGGCGCAACCGCTAATTAAATTCGAATCCAGCTTTTATGAGGTTTCGAGCTCGTTTTCATCGACGCGGATTGTCGGATTGTAGCATCACACGTTTTTCTACAGGTCTGACGACCCTGGCTGCATTCAGGCTCGATAATAGGAGATTTTTCCCTGTCCTCGTGCCGGAGGTTTCCCCCAGCCACCCTCGAGGATCGCTTCAACAGATATTCATCTTCCATACTCGGTTCTCGAGCACGTTGTCAAGGACGCAAATAGAGCTCTGTGCCAACATAGAAATATTGATATGGGTTCCGCTAATTGGATTTTCTCTCATGCTCTTCGACAACCGACGGTAATGGCATCCTGTTGACCGACGACGTATGGCTACGAAACCAGTCCGCCGAGATATTGTTGACACCCGATTGGTCCCAGGATCCCGGTTAATGACGGTATTTGCGGATTCTCGGGTCTGTCTAGCCAGATTCTATGCCACCGAGGTGTTTGCGCTGCGTCTACGAAGCCCTTTGACGATGCTCCGGCTCCGTCTTGCCGTCTTTGCTCTTTCAACGAGCGAATAATCGACTTAATTTCATCGCACAGCGTCTATTGATCCGGGGAATTTCTATCAGATTCTCTGCTCCACTTTCCGTATGAATATATAAATCTAGATCGTCACGCGTTCAGACATTTCGATCGATCGTCGCAGTTTTATTCAGATCGTTAGTTTCGGGGACATTTCATCTAACGATTTTTTCGTTCTTCTCCTGCGTTGGTCAACGGAAACTAGTGGGGCGGTTTTATTTTTCTATCGGTTTCGGTCGAGTGAAATAAATTACCATCGACACACGGTGGTCAGTGATGTTTCTTCATAGAAAATAACAGCCTTTGGGGACGACTGGGTTCCACCAGACAGAAATGGAAATGGGAATATATGAGCTCTCCGAAGTTGTTTGTGCTGCCATGTCCATGAAATCCGAGGGACACATTGATTTTTGACATTTTGAACCACAATGTGCAGGGACTCATATCCCAGAATATTGACAATTTACTTGGAAATTATTCCTCTGGATTGATGATTCAAATATTGTCGAACATGTCACCAAAGTCGTTTTGTTGAAAATTGAAACACAACAGGTTCGGAAAAAAATGGTAATTATGTCAATTTATGAAGATGGAACAATTTCGTTCAAAAGTTGGTGGATTGATTCCACCAAGTGTGGCTGTCAGCGTTAAATGACTGCCAATAAAACTGTCCAAGTACACTTACTTTGCACCATCTCGACTCATAACATTCTACAAATTGTGTATCAATGACTATAAGTAGAACCTCGACATGGAAGTCTGAGCTATTGTGGGAATTATGAGGATAATTCAATCTGACAGTAAGGCATAGCCGCAACAAGCACTAATTCTGTACAGCATTGTTCTATCGATTAATCAAAGCATTGTAATGTGTCGTTGACGAAATATTGAAATAATCAAGTGACATACATCAATCTTGACCTTCGTCAATGTCCCTGTTGTATCAGATATATGTTCTTATTGCCGTTCTCATTACCACGAGTCTAAGGTATTGGGGGCGATAAGAAGACTAGAAAAAGAACCAACAACGGACGCTAGTCAGTTGAATGGCTGGATCATTTCAATACCATCAAGCAAGACAATACGAACTTGGTTGCACAATTAAGGAATCGAGTTCTATGCGAACAAATATAGAAGTTCCCTTTGCGGAAATGAGAGGTTTCCTGGCCACCTGTAACTGTTGACCAAAGTATATTTACCGTAATTATACAATTATCGGGGGAATGAAATGAACAGTCCATTCAATGTGTTTCAAATCTCCTAAGTTAAAATTAGCACAATACAATTCTTGGTATCATCCCTTCGGTATTCCTTATTCGGAATTATTTCCGTCATCTTCACCGTACAAAATCTTCAGATGCTCACCATGATCATGTGACCAAACACAGAAACACGGACTTCATCCAAATAAAAACTTGCCAACTGGTATAATTCTTCCAATTACCGCTAAACCGGATGTTGAGCTAGGTTTTCAAGTGATTCTGACCTCGGATTGCAGATGCTAGTGATTCTTGTCAACGAGTTGCGAATAGTAGCGATTGTTACAGTACGTGTAGAGTCAATTGTCCAGCAGTGAGTCGCGTCTCTCTTGAGTATGAGTCGTACAGAGAGCCATTGCATTTCCATATCAGAGTGTCACTATTAAAGCAACCAAACAGCATGTTCACCGGATGAACAACTAACTTTGGCTTATTGTTCTTCATTTTCGCAACGTATATTGGCTGCAGAGAATGTTATTTTGTATTCCATCCACCTTGTCCAGTCAGAATCCCGATTTAGAACCAGTGACACGAAGGTAAAGACCATCAGCATAATATGAAAGCTAGATCGTATTCAATCGTTTCTCGACACGCACACAAATATTGTTTCGCGGCTCAGTCATGTAGAATGATGGAAGAAGAAATACAGAGTCAACAGAAAATGAGTTCAGCTAACGAAACTGTATACATTTGAATTGCATTTATGTTTCATTTCAAGACCAGAATAACGTCAGCGTCGTTCTAACTCCCGAAAATGAAACGGAGTTGCCAACATTTCTTCTACTTTAGCTGATGGAGTATTCAGAGTAAGATTGATGAAGCGACAAATGTAAAGAGTTTTGTAGGTTCTAAACGTGCAACCTTGGACTAGTTCTCAAGTTTTTGTACAGGAATCACGAAGCTGACATCCTAATCTGATCCTCATGAAGTGCGTCACATACAATCTGAATTCGCATTTTGTCGCAGAATTTTTTATCATTATCTCCAAATGTTCTGTAAGATTTAGCCTTCAGATTTGTTTCAGCCTGAATAATTGTCGTATGGAAAAGTACTGCAGTGTTGAGCCTTGGTCGCGCAAACAAGGATTCCTATTCTACACTAAATAAAAGGGGTATTATTTGATCGAGAGTTTCCTGGACATCTGTGAGTCTTGTTCCAAGTGTTGACCAGCATCGTTGGAAGAAACAATTATTCCAGAGACGATGATGACTGATAAGGATAATATTTTGATGAAAAGTAATGCACTGCGTTCAAAGACGTTTGCAGGTCACAACAGCTTCTGCGTATAAAAGAACAGATCTCACCGAATAAGGTTGATCAGAACTGAATCTTCACTCCTATCATAGTCATTCGTGATCAAAGCTGGTATAATGCAGAGTCAATCTTTCGCTCTTATTTCGACACTCTTGTTGATTGTTGCCGCAGACTGTGAGTCTCATCATTTGCGTTATCAGCTTCACGTCTTCTTTGAATCTCCTACATTCTGAATTTGACCTATACCACAGCTCATTAAAATCCTCGTATTCTCTTTTCTGGTGTTCGTTCCCAAAACAATTGACCTTCAATTTTACAATAATCATATCAGTAAGCACACGATCACGGACTTGACTGTGATAAAACCTCCGATTTGTATATGATTTTTCCAATCCCAACGGAGCTGGACATTCAATCAGATTGCGAAACTAATTGAGCCCCGAATTACAGATGGTCATGACATCTCTGAATGTGGGCCTAATGAGAAATTCACAAACTGTTACGGAAACTGTGGATCACTATGTAGCCAAATGGGGGAAAAATTCAGCTGCCCAGCGGTGAGTCGTGTATCTTTTATATCCGTATTGTGATCTCAGTAACGTGGCTGCGACAATAATCTCCTTGCATTTTAGATTCTATGTGGAAATGGTACAACAAATGGATGCGTTTGCAAAAAGGATTATATGAGAGCCGGTACAGTGACGAGCCGTTGCGTTCCCTTATCGGAATGTCCCTGTTACAATAGCACCACCGCAAACAAATGTGGGCCCCACCAGGTACCTACAAAATGTTACACAGAATGTGGAACCCTATGTAGCCAGCAGGGTCATAAGATAGAGTGTCCTCTGGTGAGTCGTCGTACACCTATTTTACATGTCTCAGCCAATCTTAGAGCCGCGGCTGAAACAAATATTTTATGTGTTTCAGGAAAAGTGTGGAACCAAAGGATGTATGTGCGAGAAAGGCTATGCAAGAATCACTTCACCAACAAGCCGCTGCATTCTCATATCGCAATGTAAAAAATCCACCTGTAGTAAGAACTGATCGTTCGAGATAGTGGGAGTTTCGACTTATTGTTTTTCATCCTTGCAATCTATATCGTCTTCGAACATGAACACTCTCAAGCAAACATGTACACTTTGTATTTTTCGACTTTATCGAATAAATTTCTTCATCGAAAAGCTGACGGAATATTCATGACTAATTATTAATAGTACGGTGTCGTCTGTCCGGCATCAACAATGGTATCGGTAGAACTCGTCACACTGCAGTTGTGTTCATAAAGATGGTTGAATTGTTTATTTATTGAAAGCATGTCGTATGAATGACTCAGTGCAAACATATTTGTTATAAGATCTGACGATATAATATTTTAACATATTTGTTATCAGACCTGACTGACCGGGAAAGTGAAATCATATATAACAGTAAAGTACGTGATTGTATGTCCGGATGTCCGGATGTCCAGAAAATTTAGACCAAGCCGTGTGACGTCGTAAGGTAAGGAACGATCAGGCCGGCAGCCGAGGGGCGGGAGGGGGAAACTCAGCACCGGGTGAACCGAGCGGGTCGGACGGGGTACTGGCCCGGGTAGAGGGGAGACCAGGCAGTTGGGCCTCGGGATCGGACCGGGACGGAGCTGTTACTTTACCGACATTTTCCGATAATATTATAAACAATTAGTCATGCCCACTACAAATTCCGATGTTTCGTGACTTTACCAAAATTTTCCGATATTATTATAAACAATTGGTCATGCCCACTATAAATTCCGATGTTTCGTTACTTTACCGAGATTTTCCGATATTATTATAAACAATTGGTCATGCCCACTTATTATATTATTATCATTATTCTTATTATTATTATTATTATCATTACCATTATTATTATTACTAGAAGGCGTTGTTCCTCGCTCGCTTCGCTCCCTCGGTTGTCAGTGGTAATTCAAATATTTTGGGAGTGTATACTATCACTTTTATAAACAAAATATTATAAAAATCCCGATGTTTCGTTAGTTGACTGACAATTTTGAATATTATTATAAACAATTCGTCATGCCGGCTATAAATCCCGATGTTTCGTTAGTTGACTGACAATTCTGAATATTATTATAAGCAATTCGTCATGCCGGCTATAAATCCCGATGTTTCGTTACTTGACTGATATATTTCGATATTATTATAAACAATTCGACACGCCGGCTATAAATCCGATGTTTCGTTACTGGACTGATAGTTTTCGATATTATTATAAACAATTCGACACGCCGGCTATAAATTCCGATGTTTCGTTACTTGACCGATATTTTCCGATATTATTATAAACAATTCGACATGCCGGCTATAAACCCCGATGTTTCGTTAGCTGACTGACAATTCTGAATATTATTATAAACAATTCGTCATGCCGGCTATAAACCCCGATGTTTCGTTAGTTGACTGACAATTCTGAATATTATTATAAACAATTCATCATGCCGGCTATGAATCCCGATGTTTCGTTACTTGACCGATATTTTCCGATATTATTATAAACAATTTGACACGCCGGCTATAAACCCCGATGTTTCGTTACCGGACTGATATTTTTCGATATTATTATAAACAATTCGACACGCCGGCTATAAACCCCGATGTTTCGTTACCGGACTGATATTTTTCGATATTATTATAAACAATTCGACACGCCGGCTATAAATTCCGATGTTTCGTTACTTGACCGAGATTTTCCGATATTATTATAAACAATTCGATTTTTTAATTTTTTTAATTTTAAACATTTTCGATTTATTTCTTCAATTTTATCTGATATCATCTTTTTCGTTAGCTCGCTCTCTTGATTATTCGGCTATGGATAACAGGGAAAATAGGAATCGGGCGTTGTTTGGAAAAATGGGACTTATTATGCGACTCAGCTGTAATTGAAGTATTTTCTGTAGTATTTTCATTTCAACCAAGATCACCCTCAATTAGAAATATAGATAATATACATATATAGAAACGATGTTGAACATTTTGATTTGAATGTTATCTGGAAATGGTTTTCGGTTCGATTAATGTTCGTCAAGTGATGAAAAGATAAATGTTTAGATTTTTTGTTGAATCTTGAAAAAATATATTGAAAATCTGAAATTAAAAATTGGATATTTAAAATAAGAATAATATATATATATAGAAACGATGTTGAACATTTTGATTTGAATGTTATCTGGAAATGGTTTTCGGTTCGATTAATGTTCGTCAAGTGATGAAAAGATAAATGTTTAGATTTTTTGTTGAATCTTGAAAAAATATATTGAAAATCTGAAATTAAAAATTGGATATTTAAAATAAGAATAATATATATAGAAACGATGTTGAACATTTTGATTTGAATGTTATCTGGAAATGGTTTTCGGTTCGATTAATGTTCGTCAAGTGATGAAAAGATAAATGTTTAGATTTTTTGTTGAATCTTGAGAAAATATATTGAAAATTTGAAATTGAAAATTGGATATTTAAAATAAGAATAATACATAGAGAAACAATGTTGAACATTTAGATTTGAATGTTACGTGGAAAAAATATTTGGTTCGATTAATCGTCGTCGAATGATGTGAAGATAAATGTTTAGATTTTTTGTAGAATCTTAAGAAAATGTATCGTTAATTGCAAATTGAAATTTGGAATTTGAAAATGAGGATAATAAATTGGCAAAAGAACAATAAAGCATAAAACAATAATACCTAATAAATACATTCGTTTTGAATACCTTCCTATTTATTGAACTGTATAGGCGTAAGATAAATATACATATAAGAAATTACATCACGTTATGAAATGAGAATTGAAGAATCCATAGGTAGATAGAACAGTGGAAAGTATTAACGAATGTCGACAATTATCATTTTGTGCAGAATACCATATGCTGTCTCTATTAGTACATGAAGTAAAGAAGTTTTGCAATATAAATCTTGGGAATTCAATACAGAATTGCGCTGTTATTTCCTTTACCGCGCTCGTGACGCGTAGGCTTTGATATCAGTGAAAACAAGTGAAAACCGGGTACGGTGGGTAAAGCCTGACTCCAGCATGCTCTTAAATGTATTAGATAGTAAATGATGAATGGATGATAAAGTTACTTGAGTACACAACTTTGCCTGTAAAGTGAAAATTTTAGTCTGGTGCCGATAATAGTATATTGTGCACCAAGGGAGCAAAGGACGTTTTCACTCCCGACCGTGGAGTTGCCACTCGAGCCGAAGGCACTTATCTCATGTAATACCGAAAGTCCGAACATCCGAACATTCGAACATTCAATTACGTACTTCACTATTATAATAAGTTTCCCCATAAGCACGTATATTTTCCAATTCAGAAATAGACAGAGAAAGAGAGATTTAATGAAATTAAATTAGATTTCGTTTGTTCATGTCCTGCAGAGGGAGAGAGAAAATTCGCGGGAGAGTCGGCCAGGGGCGCGTGAACCGCGTGGCACGACCTGGGGCGCGTGAACTTCGTGACCAAATTTCGAAAAATATCAGTCAAGTGACGAAACATCGGGATTTATAACCGGCATGACGAATTGTTTATAATAATTTCGAAGAATATTAGTAAAGTAACGAAACATTGGGATTTGTAGAGTTTGCAGAGTTTGTTCATGTCCTAAATTTTTCAAAGATTTTTTGTATCAAACCGTCAATTTGTTATAAATTTTTGAAGTTGATTGAGAATGCTCTTTTTAAAAAATCCAAAAAAATTCTCAAAAATCCAGTGGATGACACAAAACAGTCTCCGATTAGGAAAACGTGGGCCGAATTATATTTCTATTCGTAATTTTTTAATTTCGAAAACTGAAATTAACACAGGATCAGATTGTAAGTGTCAAATAAGGGTCATAAATGGTGAAACCGAACGTTGCCGAGCAAATTGAACCGTATTTGACGCTTGAAATGTGATCCTGAGTTAGATAATTTCAGTTTAAAAAATTAGAAAATTCCGAATCGAGCGAAAAAAAAATAGAAAAAAAAACAGCCCACGTTTTCATAAACGGGGGCTGCTTTGTGTCATCCACTGGACTCTTGGGAATTTTTTCAGATTTTTGAAAAGGGGCATTCTTAATCAACTTAAAAAATTCATAACAAATTAACGGTTTGATAAAAAGATGTGAAAAAAATTGAGGACGCGGTTTTTGCTGAGTAGAATGTTAGAAAAAAACATTGAATGATTTTGAGATGGTTGGGGTTTAACACTGGTCGAGTTGGCGTGGAATGCCCCATATATATGTGTGTATATCTTTTATTGAGTTGAAGAGGCTTACATGGGACAGGTGGACACATACATAGGTGAAAAAATCACAAGCATTACAAAAGAGAGAGAGATAGAGAGGGTGAGAGAGAGAGAGAGAGCGTGAGAGCGGGAGGGTGGGAGGTGGGGCGTTATCTATGGTCTCCTTACATCGAAATTGTTTACATTGTGCGGACGTCGTTTGTACGAATTAATAAGTTGAAGCACTTGTGCTGGTGACACGAAATACGTGTAGAAAGATTACGAAACTGAAATATTACATTGTTCTCGGAGGATATAAACTGTCTACAGTACATTAACTCGTGTGTGCGAGATTTGTGAATACATATTTATCGTAATTCGTGAGAAATACAGGAGTGTGGAAGCTGCATCGCCATGAATAATCGAAGAATTTTCGAACTTTGCGCAGATGATTACGCCGTTTTGCACAGAATCCGAGAAGAAGGTATGTTGAAAGATACTCACATCTACAAAATTATTGATTTATTAGAAGATCACCCTCCCTATTGCATGCAAAGTACGCTATTGTCGCAAAGACCGGATCTGATTCAGAGTGTTTCGAGAGAAGATGTTTGTTTGCAAATATTGTTTCACGGTCCAAGGGATTCGGGACATTGGATTTGTGTTTTCTATGATGCCGAAGTATTGCACGTGTACGATAGCGCGAACGTAAAAACGTTGCATGATGAACACAAGATCTTTTTAAGTCGACTGTTGCCTTATCATGATATTCCCGTCGTATTTGAGAGAGTGCAGCAGCAAACGAATTGGTGGGATTGTGGAGTATTTGCAATTGCATTTGCGATATCTATCGTTCATGGTCAGAACCCTTGCAATGTTGTATATGATAAATTCAAAATGCGATCGCATTTAATGAACATTTTTAGATCGAATCGACTAACACGTTCTCCGATCTTACGCGAAAATTCGTGCAACAATGTAAGTATGCCTTGTAATACCGGGCAATATGGTCCACCTGGACTGAGCGCCCGGTTACCTCCAACCAACAACAACAACATGCCTTGTACTATGAGTACTATAGGTCATGCTAGGAAACGAAATCAGCAAGCAGCCACGCCCGTTGTGCTTCAGACATCGGAGAACGGTCGCGAGGAACCTGCTGATGATACGCGACCATGGATAGTGGTACAAAGCAAAAAACCAAGGACCGGCCGAATCCACAATCAACATCAAACAGAAACAACAGAGAAAGTCGACGACGCACGGATAGTTGAGTTACGAAAAAAAGATGCTGATAGAAAACGATTTAGTCGCGCGAATGAATCTCAGGAACAACGTTCGAACAGACTCGAGGCCGCTGCGGCGTATAAAAAGGCAAAGAGAGAAATTACCAAGAAGACTGACGGCATAGAAACTGTTTCAGAACGTAAAATGGATGCACATAGGAAAATACAAAGTCGTGCTACGGAATCCGAAGATGAACGTACGAACAGACTCAAGGCCGCCATGGCATATAAAAAAGTACAGAGAGAATCTCTGAAAAAGGCGCACGACACGGAAGCGGCCATGTTGTACGAAAATGAAGCTGATAGGAAAAAAAAAAGTCGTGCAGCGGAAACCGAGGAAAATCGGAATAAGAGACTTAAGGCCGCTGCTACACACATCAGAGAAAAAAGAGAGTCTGTTAAAACTGAAGATCCGAATAAAAGAAAACATTCTCTCAAAGAACATGCATTATCGTCTAGGACAAAAAAACAAAAATCAGATGTTCACTTGGCTTCTGGAGCAAAGGCGTTGATAACAAATTTAGATCTGACGGAGAATGACGTTGACCTTAACTACTTGGGAGAAATGTATCATTCATGTCAATTCTGTAGTGCAAGACATTTTATTTCTGAATTACCAAGTGATAAGAAGTACAGCATCTGTTGTCACAAAGGCAAAGTAAGCATATCGGAAAACACAACGTATCCAGAAGCAATTAAACAGCTGATCAGCGGTACGGATGTACGCAGTAAAAATTTTCTACGAAACGTTAGAAGTTATAATAATTCATTGGCATTTGCAAGTTTCGGAGCAAAATTGGATTCCATCAAAGGAAGTCGAGGTCCATTTGTATTCCGGATATGTGGACAAACGTATCATAATACGTACGCATTACACCCGGATGCTGATGAAGCACGTAAATACGGACAACTGTACATAATCGATAATGAAATTGCCACGAGACTACGCATGCAGCATCCCGGCAATGATGGTTGTTTGCCAGAGATTCTACGTGAATTGGATGACATCATACGAAAAATCAATCCATATGCGGAAGCTTTCAAAATGATGTATGAGATGGAAGAGGAAGAGAGACAATCGTCGCATACAACCGGGGGATCTCTGCGCGAAATAAGGATGTGGCTGAAGAGAGACGATAAAGCGGATAAAAACCGTTCGAACCTACCAACGTGCAACGAAGTGGCAATTGTGTTCGTTGCAGAAGACGGAGATCCTCCGGTACAGAGAGATGTATGTGTGTACTCCAAAGGCCGAGGTGCTATAAGTATTCCAAGTTTGAGTAAACACGTCGATCCTATGACATATCCTCTGATGTTTCCCTCCGGCGGAACAGGATGGTCGCCAAGGATGAAGCAAAGCAACGGCAATCGTGAAATAACCGTGCTGCAATATTACAGCTACAAGTTGAGCGATAGAGGGGGATTCAATCCATGTCTGAACATGGGAAGATTGTCTCAACAGTACATTGTTGATATGTGGACGAAAGTTGAAAGTAATCGTCTATATTACATACGAAATCAACAAAGCAAATTACGAGCAGAATTGTATAAAGGAGTCATTGATTATCTACATAACAAAGCCGGACAGGACAACGCAAGGATTGGCAAAATGGTGATATTGCCATCGTCTTTCTGCGGTAGTCCACGTGCCCTACAGCAAAGTTTCATCGATGCAATGACGCTATTGCAAAAATACGGGAAACCCGACTTATTTATAACAATCACCTGCAATCCGAAGTGGAGAGAGATAGTAGAAAATTTGAAGCCCGGTCAAATTGCTACGGATCGACCAGATCTCGTAGCTAGGGTGTTTGAATTAAAAGTTAGGGAATTGAAAGCGGAATTAATCGACAAAGCGATATTTGGTAAGTGTGTCGCTTACGTCTATGTTATCGAATTTCAAAAGAGAGGCCTACCGCATGCTCACATGTTATTTTGGCTGGAAGAAGATAGCAAAATTAGAAATGCAGACGATGTTGACAAAGTAGTATCTGCCGAGATACCAGACAAAACGCGACACCCGTTATTGCATGAAATAGTCAAACAATGTATGATTCACGGACCATGCGGTCACCAAAACGTGAATTCGCCCTGCATGGATAGTAAAACAAATCGATGTACCAAACGTTACCCCAAAGATTACATATCCGAAACCAACTATAAGTCAACGGGGTATCCATTATATCGCAGACGAGACGACGGCAATGTGATCTGTGATACGATTAAAGGAGGGGTACGTAGGGTTGCTGATAATAGAAGTGTCGTGCCGTATAATGCATATTTATTATTGAAATTCAATTGTCACGTTAACGTAGAAATATGTACAACGGTCCAATGTATAAAGTATCTATTCAAGTACTGTTATAAAGTGCATGATTGCGCGGTCGTCGAAATGAAGGATGCGCAGGAAGAAAATAGCGTGAAATATGACGAGGTTGACGAATATATATCAACGCGATATGTGTGTCCACCCGAGGCAATGCATCGGTTGTACCAATTTTCGATGAACGAGCAGTCGCACGCTATATATAGGCTAGCTGTTCATGTAGAAAATGAACATACGTTATATTTTGAAGAGGGTCGCGAAAATGCAGCTGTAGACAAAAATAAAGAATCAACGCTGCTTGCATGGCTGAATCTTAACAAGATTGATGTGGAAGCGCGTAATTATTTGTACTGTGAAAATCCAACTCATTATGTGTTCAATAAGATAAAAACAGAGTGGACAAAACGAAAGAAATTTGTGAAACCTGTACTGAGCAGGATGTATTTCGTGAGTCCCCGCGAAATCGAGCGTTATTATTTGAGATTGTTGCTATTACATGTTCGGGGAGCACGATCATACGGTGAATTGCGGAGTTTCGAAGGTACGATGTACTCATCCTTTTTCGAAGCAGCAGTAGCGCGAAAGTTAGTTAGTAATGACGAAGAATGGGACAAATGTCTAGCTGAAGGATCGAATCTCAAATTCCCGAAAGAGATGTGTAGGCTGTTCGCGTACATTTGTGTTTTCGGTATGCCCATCAATGCACGTGAATTGTTTGAGAAATACAAATGCGAGATGGTTGATCGAAATGAATACAATGAACAAAACGAACAAAAGGCGTTGCAAGTGATTAACGAAATACTCACATTTCATGGATTCACATTGCGAAGTTTTGATTTGCCAGATATAAAAGAAGATTACATATTTCTGAGCGATATGGACAATGACGAGGACATAACTGCTCTTAATCAGACAGTGACAACATTAGTCAACAGTTTAACGAAACATCAACGTAATGTCTATAATGCAGTCATGAATGCTGTAAGTGGCGAAAGCTCCGATAAGCTTATTTATGTGGACGGCCCGGGCGGTAGCGGAAAAAGTTATCTACATAACACCATTATAACTACATTGAAAGGTATGGGCTTGATAGTGGTGTCTGTAGCATGGACTGGAATTGCAGCGAATTTGTTGAAAGGAGGGAGAACTGTACACTCAACCTTCAAACTCCCGTTACAGTTAAACGAATGCTCAACGTGTAATATCAAACCGAATTCTAGACAAGGGTTGCACATTCGAAATTCGAGAGTTATAATCTGGGATGAAATAACAATGGCCTCTAAGTATGCACTAGAGGCTGTCGACCGTATGTTGAGAGACATATGTAATTGTAACGAACCATTTGGTGGTAAAATAGTCATAGTTTCTGGTGATTTTAGGCAAACTTTACCAGTTGTGCGACATGGGAGTAGGACACAAATTCTAGAAGCTTGTGTTAAGAGAAGTATCTTATGGAATAATTTCGTATACACGTCATTGAGGGGCAACATTCGCGTCTCTGATGGACAAACAGATTTCAAACAATGGCTTCTACGAGTTGGTGATGGTGTCTTTGGCGATTCTTTTGAACGTAACAACGAAGTTGTATGCATTCCTACAGAATTCCATTCGAATGGCGATATTGTGCGAGAAATATTTGGAGAAAGTGTAGATCCACAAGATCCCTCGAATTATGGTAAGGTTATATTAGCTCCGACCAATGTCGATGTCATCGCCATAAACGATGAAATATTGTCAAAAATTAAAGGTGATGTAATGGAATATCTGAGTGTCGACACAGGTACAGATGATGATAATACAGATATCAGCAATATACTTCCGATTGAATTCATGAATTCATTGACTCCCAATGGTCTTCCACCTCATAAGTTGATGTTGAAAGTAGAAAGTATTGTCATCCTGCTACGTAACTTAAATCTGTCACAAGGGCTATGTAATGGTACTAGACTGGTTGTAAAAAAGCTAAACCAATACCTGATCTGTACTGAAATTATAAGTGGAAATTGCGCTGGCGAAACTGTACTGATACCACGAATAGATTTAACACCGAGCGAAGAAGATATACCATTTAAGATGGTGAGAAGACAGTTTCCTGTGAGATTAGGTTGTGCGATGACAATTAACAAGTCACAAGGCCAATCTTTTGATAGCGTTGGAGTGTACTTACCAAATCCCGTGTTCAGTCATGGTCAACTATATGTTGCTTTGTCTAGAGTCAAGTCGAAAAATAATTTGAAAGTCTTGCTGACAAAGAAATCGGTTGAAAAATCAAATGGCAAAGTGTATACAAGAAATATTGTATACAAGGAAATCTTTGGTACTTCGTAAGCCAACAAATTGAGATCTATAGTACTCATTGTGGCTCTAGGGAAGCAAATTTAAAAATATATGCTGTCCGAAATGTGATATCCAAAATCACAGTGGCATGTTGAGTTTTATCGTACATTTGGTGACGAATCACTATTTCCAAATTATATTCTATGTAGATTATACATATTGGACATGCATTTTCGGGGTATTATTATGGACTACGATACCACGAATATGTAGTTGGTAATAATAAATTTCAGCCGCTTCAATTGGTCGTGAGCGCTACTTAGCTGCTAATCATCAGGACACAAGCGCTACACATAATCAGCTGCTAATGTCTTATCTCGACATAAGCGCTACATGCAATCAGCTGCTAACGTCTCATCAGGACACAAGCGCTACAGATAATCAGTTGCTAATGTCTCATTTCGACATAAGCGCTACATGCAATCAGCTGCTAACGTCTCATCAGGACACAAGCGCTACACATAATCAGCTGCTAATGTCTTATTTCGACATAAGCGCTATATGCAATCAGCTGCTAATGTCTCATCAGGACACAAGCGCTACAAATATTTAGTTGCGGATGCCTCAGTTCGGCATATACGCGCTACATAAAATGACAACTTAGGTGTGTGTATGTGTCAGCGCGTGTGCGTGAATAAAATAGTATTACAGAATAACATGTGTATGTGTGTGTATGACCATGGGCAGAGGGTGCCTTCGCGTTAAAAATTGTATTGTACATTGTAATATTTACCGATGTTATTGACCGATGATTTTTCCCTGACATCTAATTCCGTCAGCTTATTCAATGGTCGTGTATTAGGCGTATTCAGTTAGAATTCGTTCCCAAGAATTATTGTTTCTGCTGTTGAGAAATTTGTGCTACGTTTTCATTTCATATGCTTCTTTTAACGCAACACTGACGAGATTTGCGTATCTGCGCGGTGATCTGAATTCTTATTACGGAAAATCATTTTCGGAACTCTGTCTATGAATCATCCTTGGCAGGTGTGCCCAAAGCTCTAATTGGTAGTTGTATTCCTTCCAAAGAGCGTAACTCTACTACCCTACTAGCTGGTTACTCAAGGCAAAGCCTTATTCTTTAAGCCTGGATTCTACACTAACCGCTGGGATGGGCGGATGTCATCCTGTCATTCGACGCTTGAATAAATAGAAGAAATATGAAGAATCAAATATCACCGAAAAAGGAGCGAAAATTGGATCTTATTCAAATTTGGAGTCAATATTCTTGGGATAGCACCTAACAAACGAATTTGCTGTTGCATCTCTTACAACGTTATGGCCGGAAAACAATACAGCGCAACTCTGCTACTTACACGACGGTCACTCAGGGCAGTCTCATTTTTCAAGACGGTATAGTCTGCGCTAATAGGGTCGAAACAATGTCATCCCATCATTTGACGTTTCGCCAAATAAGAGAATTAAGGACAATTAATTATCATCGAAAGAGGAATATAGGATCGAACTCGAATATATAGACAACATTTTTGGCACACTTACTTATACTAACAATAAGTCTGTGAGTCTGACATAAGCAGCTTGGACCGACGATTGTTCCTGTTCGGCGTAAACAAGTATACATGCAGAAGAAAGTGGCGTCAGATCCAGCATCGGGCCTGGGCAGCTGCGGTATCTATCTTTTGCGTATACCTGAGAAATCTGCTCGTGCCTCACCTGCACGATCTATGACGTCGTAACCAAATATTGGAAACGGCTGGACCCTGCCAAGCCTGTGAGCTCCTTCAGTCTTCGTGGCGTGGCGCCGAGATACTGTGTTTCAACTTTCGCATCAAGTGAAGACACTCTTTTGCGATTCAGCTTTGTGTGTGCGATAAATCTTAAATTATAAATTCTGAGGACATTCCGTAGTGCATAATAACCTTGCGGACACTCTGACAAGAATTGACGGCATTAGTAGAGATTTGGCACATCAATAAGTATTTTCTTCTAATCAGGATGTTAAGGAATAAACTAGAATTTGTAATTTCGAAAATAGAGCGTAGTAGCTTCATCTCGACTTTCGTGTTCATTTAGAGTGTTAAACAGTAGCTGACCTCAACATCTCGCACTTGATAAATAAGTTCCGCGTATGAGATTTGATAAATAATTTGACTATTAAAAATGCGTTTGAATATTGAATCGTTGAACTTAAGATGAACACTAATTAATCGATTACTGCTTGGGAACGAATCATTTTTAAACACTGTCGATGTTAAGTAGATTAAGGCGTCATTGATGGATAGGGGGCTGTCGGTGAGTAGAAAGAGTGCACGCTAAATGTGAATTTAACATCTTTCGATCCATGGAATAACGCAAAAAGTAGGAAAACTGTGATCAGCGCGCACTCTTTCTGCAAACCGAGAACGTCATCATCGAAAAGTAATATTTCGACAGTCGATACAATTTTGAATATCACGTATAAAATTGATCAAAACCTTTGTGGTTACAATATTTCGAGAATTTTGCTCAATTGTATATTACGTGGTGACTCTTTATTTTCGTTCTGCAATATTATGTATCCGGAAATATTGAACCGTGAATTATAATTTCGTTCTTTGTTTATTCTGAAATTGTTGATATTGATCTGTGATCGTTTCATTGCATTTAAAGAATGAATTTATAATAAAAATACTTAATTTATTTTCCGTTTCATCTTTGCAAGTGTGTAGTTACTCATTACCCCCTGCTTCCTCATTTCACCAAATATAGTGAGGATGAAATTGATTTCATTGAATAGTCACAAGTAATTATTATTCTAAATTCTTTGAACCGATCTCTATTTATTTAATGAGGTTTTGGAAATTGTCGCTATGGTACATTCAGGTGAAAGTATGCATTCTGTAATACAGACACTGCAATTTACAAGGCACAGACAGATACATGTTTTATCTGTAATGCAATTAAACTATCTGAAACGTATAGTATAATTGTGCCCCTTTCTGCCGACCATAGTAAGGTTAATAACAATTTCAATTTATGCAAATAGATGTTACATATCCATTTTACATTTGTAATACAATTGAACTATCCAAAAGGTGTAGTGTAACAATATCAGTATGTTCTTAAAATATTTTGGGTACTACTGACAACCGATCAAGCGCAGCGTGCGAGGAACAATCCTCTACCGATTTCCACTGCACAAAGTGATAGTATACACTCCCAAAATATTTGGAATACCACTGACAACCGAGCGAGCGAAGCGAGCGAGGAACAACGCTCCCCCTCAACCGAGTGAGCGAGCGAAGCGAGCGAATGAGGAACAACGCCTTCTAGTAGATATTATAGATACAAATATCCCTCGATATCATAGTTTTAACCATTTTCTTGTATCTGAAGGGTAACATGCAGCGCGAGCAGTTGATTATTTTCACATTACCGGTGTTGTTTCGTGTATCGCGTGAGTTGACTTGATTGATTACCTTTCCGATCTGGATATAGATTTTATTTTTATTCTTAGAATAATACTCAATGTCTGAATCAACCAATTCCACTTCTAATTATAGAATCGATCGATTGCGGTTCGAATCAAGTTCCAGCTCGTACGCCTCCTTGTATATTAGCGCTTGCCCAGCCATTTGTGCAAAGCCAGGTCCTAACGTTTATCCGCAAGAAGTGTGTGACTTTAGTGTACCATGAGAATGTGAACCTGTGCGTTTCACAGAATCTCCGAATTCATCATCCGGATTAGTGTCGTTCCAGATTTGTATTGAGACCGGATGTGTATGTAAAGAGGGTTACGTGAGATCAACCAGTGCCAACACTCCTTGCATTTGCAAATCGGAGTATCCCAGGCAGTGATAATCATCTAGCGAATCGCGATCGACAGCTTTATCAACGACTGACTGTGTCTCAACATTTTCTTGGTCATTGACTTATTATCAGTTACTTTAGATAAAAATTGTGAGTAAAAAATTGATTCTGAATCTGTTATCAATAGAAGCCAATTAGCAAGAATTGTGTGAAGGTCGCAGATGGATCGAAATTACGTGAAATATGTATGAAACGTATGAAACAAACGTGAATAATAATGAACTGACCAATTCATAAATTCATATCTGAAAGTTAAATTTGCCAGTGTACTATAGCGTGACGCAAGGACCAAGAATAAATACAATAAATTATTTTATTCAAATTCCGTCCTCATTTGTGACCGACCTCAACCTCATTAAACTACTTCCAAAATATATTCCGATTCCAAGATTCGCACAAGCACTCGCGTATTGAGCTCCGAACGTAGGTATGTCGAGGGACAATAGACAGTCATGATGATGACCCAACGGTTCGTTTTTGGTACTATTTCAATAATCACATGACCTGTGATCTATAACCTTGATGCGAACCATGACTGCTGTTGCACAGTAGTCTGAAGGTGCACCGACTTATGGTGAGCTTTTAAGCCTGTTAAAGTATTTTGCAGCTCCATTCCTTTCAGATTCAAATGAGATCAATTCTTATTGTGGACTGTGAGTCGTCCTCTAGACGAATTCAATGAACACCCACGATTTGACAAAACGTGAACCCAGCCGTCAAAATCTTGCTAACATTCTTCACTGTGAATACGAAGCCTGTTTTTCCACCCTCGAACTACCTTGACACGTTTCAACCTGAGACTTTACTTCCACCATGGAAGAAGAAAAATACATTAGCAGTCAGAAACAAAAACAACAAAACAAAACAAAAATCGATACCATCCACCGTTCTACCACTTTTCTACTATAATTTATTGTCATACTTATTTCGACTGTAACACAATTGTCTCTTCCAGTTCGTATGCGGTACTCAAAGCTGGATTCGTGCTGATGGTTATAAGAAATTCACGATCGCCGTCAACAGTTCATCCATTGGCCATCGAATTGCCTGAAGAAAACTAATTCAACGGTGGATTCGACGTAGACGATACACACGTATGTCCAAGAATACTTAAAATTTATCGTAACGTGTCTCAATTTGCTTTTAACCCGGTTATGAAATGGTAATAAAAATATTCCCTTCCCTAATCGTCCTCCAGAAATTGCTGTTCATCCACAACGAAGATTTTACTTAAAACTTGCTCTGTCCTCGATAATATCGATCATAATCTTCTCCGAGCAATTGAACACACAAAAGTACTTAGTATCAGCTGTACAATAATTATTTGTTCAATAATATCGTCACATCACCGTCTGAAATGTTTGTGATACTGTTGGCCATATTTCATATAAGATCAAACTCTTGATGTCAGGAGCAGAGCAGATTTGTACGACTGCAGCACCATCAAAATCAGTAGTACTTTGCACGATTTTTTAATACCTTTTTACAAATGTTAAATCGCACCAGTATCGCAGGGTTCGTTACTCTCCAATAAATCGATTATGAAAGAAGTATAGATTTTTTAATATAACGCATTCATTGTTTGGAATTTTGTAATTTCTGACAATTCGACAGTGTGTTTCGCTGATAACCGCACGAATGCTAGTGGCTCCCCTGTGCGGGAGTAAAACATAGTGACAATCCTCATTATGTTATAATCGTATAATGACTCCGGTTCTCCAGCCTCGTGCTAACATGCAACGTGGGCAGTTTGTTACTTTGACAGTTTTAGTGCTTTTCGTTGTATCCCGTAAGTTGTTACCGGCAATTCTATTAGTTTCATTTCGACCCTTTACTTTTAGATTTATAGTTTTCTCACTTGGATTCGGACAGCGATACTATTGTCGAATGGAACAGTTGAAGGATCCACGAGAATTCTATAAAACAATTTAAATCCCACAACTCAACCATTTTTCTACGCCATTTCATGTTCAACAAGCTTTAATGTTCTGAGACAAAGAATACAAATGATTCTTGACTAGATTTTTGCAATTATGACCAAAAGTTCTTCTTCTACTCATAAAACCACCTCCAACTTTAACTTTGTCTTCGGTTCTTTTTACCATGGCGAATTATAGACGTGGATAACTGTTCGAGTTCCATCGATGCGTGCCTACCTTCCGGATCAAAATTTGACCCTGAGATTTGCCAAGAAACTACAGATGTACGTTATTGTATAACTATTAGAAAAAAAAAACTAAACGAAAACGTTTACCTTAGACTCGCTCAGTTATTATAATTTCAGGTTCGTCCTTTCGTAGGATCAGTTTGGCAAGAAGGTACCAGAAGATTGATCGAGCGAACCAGTGACACCGTGATCAGGGAGATGCCCATCGAAGGTAACAAAAATTACAATAACAATCTAACTAATTTTCTTATCAAATAAAATTAGTCTTACGTGAAACGAGGGAATCAGACACAAATACTTAGCAGCGGACTAACTAGCACAGATGGCGATCCACTTTTGAGAATTTAGTTTTTTCATGAGCCGTATACGTGACGTATTTGTTAGTTTATAACCAGCGACACCTAAGTTAATAAATTGGCAACTTTGCAAGACATGGTTATAGAAACAACAAGCTGATTGGTTGCGTTGAATACACGTTTCCACGCGGATAATTAATCGAGATGGTTCTTATTTTGTTGTTTCGTGTTTTCACGCTATTGTCGTGAACTATTTTGAGGGATTTTAAGATTCATGCGGAATAATTCCTCCCATTAAGTACAATAAATTATGAATCGCACGGTTGATAATAAAGTGGGATACAGACATATTATTGCAATTGGATAAACAAATGTATGGCGACGAGTCGATGTATATTTGGTATGAATGCAAACGGCAGCGCCACAGGTAGGCCGACATCCACGTAGGCTATAGAACATCGAAGGTCTTGTATATAGAAATGAATTCAAAATAATATTCCACGAGACTTGCGCGCGTTGTGACGAACCAGCGTCGACATGAATCGCGAAATTCTCTTTTTGAATCTTTTGGTATGCGGTGCCCTAGCACGTAAGTTATTTGTGTCTATTCCTCAAACCAAATGAATCGTCAATTTTTAATTCGATACGAAAATGCAGTTCATTATATAATCCAACAGTGAGAAAAAGAAAAAAACAAGTGAAAATATTGTTGAATATTGCAGTTACGTATTGCGGGCCAAACACCGTATCTACCCCATGCGGAAGTTCGTGTCAGGCAACATGCGGTCAACTGCACCCAAAGTATTGTTCTAAGGTGAGTGATAATATTCTATTTATTGTTCTCGTCAAATTCGGACTCGCTCTCATATTTCAAATAACTATATTCGTCAGGTTTGCCAAAAGGACGCATGTGTATGCATCGAGGGTTACGTGAGAAGGGATGAAAACGGTCCCTGCATTCCCAAGGGATGGTGTACAATAGCAGCAGAGGAATGGAACTGGGTTGAAGAACCGTGGCCGAAACCTCCCCCACCAAGATTTGGCAATAAGGCTTGATCCTTAATCTGTGTATAGTTTTTTTTTTCCAATCTTCCAATCGATGTCAATAAATTGTTTCAAACACGCGCCTGTATATTTATTCACAAATATCCACCGTGATGTATATAACTCCGTTTTCCAGCTCCGTGGAAACCAATGAACACTGCACAGCTGTTCAAAGAACAGAAAATTCATACACTCGATGCAAATAATGTCGGATACTGGAATAAATTGCAGCGCGATATCAAAGAGTATCATCATCACATCAACTTTACTATTCCCTTCGACGATGAATGTGAAACGTAAGATATCGAGATCTAACGTTATCCGCAACCACAGCTGGGATCGAATTCCGGTTCGATGAGCGGATAATCGCTGATCAAAGCGTTAATGTTTATGGCGTAATAAAATTTGAGAAAACCAACGAGCTTTGAAACTGGTTACTGGTTATCAACTGGACTCAATTCGAGTGTACTTCGTGGAGCAAAGATTCAATCGAAAAGCTCATTAATTCGCGAAACTTTGAAGCAACAAGAATTGGTCAGACTGTTTTAAGGTAAGTGTGGCGGCCGAGGCCGGAAAAAAAAGTTTTCAATTACCCGATGGTACAACCGGCTGAAATTTTTATGTGGTCTAGAGGATCGAAAATGATACCCAAAAATGATCTTTGCAAGAAAAAAAACCGTGCCCTTCATACAAATATGGCGGCGGCCCTTTTCGCGCGCAGCATCCGACAAAAAGGCTCATAACTTGGGTTTCAGATTAGGTAGGACGGCGATCTGGTGATCAAAATGAAGGTAATGAATGGACGAACAGATTTATTACCAACAATCATGGCCAAAACATCCGTAACATTGTTTAAATCGACCGAAAACCGCAACCCGGATAGGTTTTTTTTTTTTCACGCCACAATTAGAAGGTCAGGACGTCAAAATTAAGTATCGGACCTAGTGATAAGATTTTTTGCCCATTTCTTCTACTTTCAAAAAATGCTCAGGTTTTTTGCGATAGCTTCAGGGGTTCTCGAGATATGGCCCGAAACGTCGCGCCGGGTGTACTCGAATGCGCGCCAAGCTGCCAGTTTTCAAGCATTGAAGCGTTGGAGCGTTCACGAAAGTGTACGATTATTGTGTATGATCATCAAGTGTGGTGTTTGAACGACAGAAATACGCGTAAGGTAGCTGGGGGTAATAAGGCCTAGCTAAGGGATATTTGAAATGAATTTAAAAATATCTAATTCCATTAACAAGTTTTAATAATATAATGTTGGAATCGTTTTAATCGTTGGAAAGTTTTAATAATTATCATTATTTCGAATACGATTTTTCCTCTTTTGGCATTATTTGCCGCCAGGCCTCGTTACCCGCAGGTACCTCACTCAATAAAAATGTACCGGGTTGCGATAATAATAGTAGATTTGAAAATAAAATTTTATTCCGAATCAGAAGAAGAATCCGTATCAGAATCTTCCATTCTCTCGACAGTTTCCAGATGTTCGGTGACTTTTTGAATATTAAAACAATCTTTACATCGACACGCTTCTGTGCACCCCAAGCCCGATTTTAAACAGACACATTTTGCTGTCTTGCAAGATGTATCTGCGCAAACCAGGTGCGTCAACATTCTCAGATCTGCAGGGGCTAAAAGTGCTCAAGCTGTAGGTAAGGGGGCGTCCACATATTACGTAACGCTTTGAAAGGACAGGAAAACGTACCGCAATGAAAAAACTGATTCAGAATGTCGAGACTTTCAAAGACTTGTCGAACCTTTCAGTGACAATTAATGATGTGCGATGATGAAGCTATATCCTTGTGTCGAACTTTCATTTTGCTTTTATACGGAGGTAAACGAAATAAATGTGAAACACTAGATGAATTTTGGTATTCGCTTTGTTTATCTTCAAATAAAATGGGGGCTCAACTTCCGCCCGCAGAAGATGCATTTAAACAGCACGTCTTACGAGTTCGTTATCAAACTGAAACATGGATCAATTCGCACAAACCTCATCCATTCAGTGGTAATCCAGGAAAGTATGGATGGAAAATGGGCGACAATTACCTACAGCTTGAGCACTTTTAGCCCCTGCAGATCTGAGAATGTTGACGCACCTGGTTTGCGCAGATACATCTTGCAAGACAGCAAAATGTGTCTGTTTAAAATCGGGCTTGGGGTGCACAGAAGCGTGTCGATGTGCAGATTGTTTTAATATTCAAAAAGTCACCGAAGATCTGGAAACTGTCGAGAGAATGGAAGATTCTGATACGGATTTCTCTTCTGATTCGGAATAAAATTTTATTTTCAAATCTACTATTTTTATCGCAACCCGGTACATTATTATTGAGTGAGGTACCTGCGGGTAACGAGGCCTGGCGGCAAATAATGCCAAAAGAGGAAAAATCGTATTCGAAATAATGAATATTATTAAAACTTTCCAACGATTAAAACGATTCCAACATGATATTATTAAAACTTGTTAATTGAATTAGATATTTTTAAATTCATTTCAAATATCCCTTAGCTAGGCCTTATTACCCCCAGCTACCTTACGCGTATTTTTGTTGTTCAAACACCACACTTGATGATCATACACAATAAACGTACACTTTCGTGAACGCTCCAACGCTTCAATGCTTGAAAACTGGCAGCTTGGCGCGCATTCGAGTACACCCGGCGCGACGTTTCGGGCCATATCTCGAGAACCCCTGAAGCTATCGCAAAAAACCTGAGCATTTTTCGAAAGTAGAAGAAATGGGCAAAAAATCTGATCACCAGGTCCGATACTTAATTTTGACTTCCTGACCTTCTAATTGGCGCGTGAAAAAAAAAACCTATCCGGGTTGCGGTTTTCAGTCGATTTAAACAATGTTACGGATGTTTTGGCCATGATTGTTGGTAATAAATCTGTTCGTCCATTCATTACCTTCATTTTGATCACCAGATCGCCGTCTTAGCTAATCTCAAACCCAAGTTATGAGCCTTTTTGTCGGATGCTGCGCGCGAAAAGGGCCGCCGCCATATTTGTATGAAGGGCACGGTTTTTTTTCTTGCAAAGATCATTTTTGGGTATCATTTTCGATCCCCTAGACCACATAAAAATTTCAGCCGGTTGTACCATCGGGTAATTAAAAACTTTTTCTAGGCCACTTAGCGGCTCCCGGCCGCAGCACTAGACTGTTTTAAGGTAAGTTTCGAACCCCGCGATAAGAATTCCGCAAGCCCGCCCCACCCCGATGCACCCAAGGGACCCAAAGTTGTGACACTCGCGTATATCCATTCGCTCCGCAGTTATAACGTCCTACAAAGGGTGAATGCCCTCACCAGCCAAACGCATTTTTCCACACGTTCCCCGGGGGGCATCGTATCGGCCGTCAGCTAGACGCGTGTGCCTGACGTAATCAAGCTCCCTGATATCCAGAACAGGATATAACTAGACACGGGCAGTGGTGCATAGAGAAAATTCAGCGCACGTGACCCCTTCAAATTTCTCCACACCCCTAGTGG
Organism: Euura lappo; assembly: GCA_018257835.1. Classification (NCBI taxonomy): domain Eukaryota; kingdom Metazoa; phylum Arthropoda; class Insecta; order Hymenoptera; family Tenthredinidae; genus Euura; species Euura lappo. Next base: position 86,841 of record JAEUYN010000114.1, read on the forward strand.
GGTCGCGGTCCGCACCCCAGGGCTTCGGGAGCTTCGGGGATGAATTCGGTCCTGGGCATCAGGCAACGGCCTTTAGGGGAGAAGGAGACGTCTGGCCACCGGATGACAGCGGTCCAACCCTCACCCTATCCACGATAACAAACCTACCGAAACGTGCAGAAGTGAACTCAGAGAATTAGGACGTATTTGTGGGCTGACCGGGCAACGCTGTCGGCCATATTGGCACAGGAACGAAGATTTTTCCACCTCATCCAGTGCAAGACAGAGGAAAACTCGATGCACGCTCCGTCTGGTTCCGCTTTGATATCTCTGGCGCAGGTCAGATCTGCTTTGACGGTATATCACGTCGTGATATCGAAGCGAAACGGCGTCAACGTCGACGTTTGTCGGCACCGTGGGGTGTCGCGACGTCCCTTTGCGGCTTGTGCAATTAAACCGCGTACACGCGTAATTGTATGCGGATGAATGAGTCTCGCTGCCAGCTAGTATTCGCGTGACGTGATATTACGCAAAGTATCTATACGCCGTCCTACGTAGCACATCGACGTCCATCATCCGTGACTTACGACACCATCAAGAGATGAGAATCCGAAGCAATCAAATGCACATACGCAGCCTGGCAATACCGGCGGTATCGTCGAATCTGCTCCGCGTCAGACTTCAGAGGCACATTGAAATCCCCTCGAGCGGAACGAGCATATCGATTCGGCTTTAAATTCAGAGAATAATTAGAATCGCGGTTTTACGTTACGATTGATTTTTCCGCATTCGGAGACAGCTGCGTCTGGTTCGGAACGAGTTCCTCACACGGAGGTCGCCGATCTTGGCTTTTATCAAAACGCTGAAATTTCGAGGGTCCTTTCGAAAAGGACCTCGCGGCATTGTTCCTATCAGCCTAATGGATTTCTGCTGAATAGAATGCGAGGCTTTGTAGTTATCGTTAGCGCTACGGGCACCCTCTTCATCCTGCGGAGCGGCGTCGATTTTCTGGATACAATCCACGCTTGGTCACACATGCGACCCTTTCATCGAAATTAAGGCCCTCTACCGTGTGCCCAGAAGCCTGGCACCGAGGGGTTCAAAAAAAATGTCATTTCGCTACCAATCAGCATTATTCAGAGAAAAACTGTTCTACTGATGAAATTTCGTATTCCCTCCAAAGTTTCGGACACATGTCGAAGGTGTCGTGTGCTCGCGAGAGTCACACGTCAATTTGTCCAAACGTCACGTCAAGTTTCACGGTCTCGACCCTTCAACGAGTACTGGGTTGTGGTCATTCGAACATATTGTGAACGCGGCGCGCCCCAAGCCACCGGGATACAGGTTCAGGTCCCTGGGGATAACCGGGCAGTCGGTATACCTCGCAACAGGGATTCATATGGGAGCTCGCGCAAGCGCTGGATTGGTAAATATTTACGATCGACTACGTCGCTGGTCGGTGGGACGAGGGACCATTAGATTGTTTTCGTTGTCACGTATTAGGGGCGGTATTTGAACGGATTACCGAGCTATCTCCGCCACCCAGATGAACAGGTAATTTGAAATTGTGCTACTCGATGAATTAACAAGCCTGATATCAACGGTTCAAAAAGACTGACCTGCCATCCCTGGAGCAGGAGACTCCGGTCCACTTTTCTCAACCAAACGACCGCATCTCCGGCCTGAAAATCGCGCAACCGTGTACATTTTCCGTGGAGATATACACCGAGGCACTTGAGCAGCTCTGAGGTCGAGGCCTGGATGACCGTCTTCCTTGGTCCCGGAGGCAGTGGTTTCTGGACCAGTTTTTCACAGGTCGGATTGTGCGTCGTGTGATTGTTGTTGGAAACGGGTACTTTGATCTGGGGAGAAAATAGAAATGATTCATCACGCCCATGCCGGTCACGTCTCTCGTACTTTTACGCATCTTTTATTCCAGGTAAACTTATGCATCGGTAACATAATGAGATAACGATATTAACGATGACTAATAATGAATCAGGCAGATTACTGATCGTTCAAATTAAAAAAAGTCGCAATTTTTCTTCCTACTGTAAGCAACGGTGACGAACAAGCTTCGGAGAACATCACCCTGTTTCGTTTGATGGCGTAATTGTTACTCGATGATTACATTATAATAGTTCACTTTCGACGAGGCGATAAAAGCGTGGGGGCTATTAGAACGTAACGGTCGACGTTAAGCATCCAAAAATAGAGCAATAAATTTGATGGATTATTTTTTTTTTATTCGCAGAATACAAACAAGATAGGAGATATTATGATGAAAGTTTGTTTTCCGAATAATTTAGTGGTGATGAATGGGTGATACACCGCACTAGGTTCCGATTACTCAGTCCTTCGTTATCTGATCGTACCGCGATTACATACGTTTACCGCTAACAAATTATTTTCAAGCCTAATACCTACTCACAACTAGGGTCAAACTCACCTGTGGCGTTTGTATATTTTTATTTTTATCGACAATTGGTATATTGTCGAGAGGTTGTCTGAAGGTAATATTTTTATTTTTATTATCGAGTTTCTTTTTGTTATTATTCGTGGTGCTGAACCGTTTCCACGATAGTGCGTTTATAAACAACGAATGCTTCTTAAGATTCTTATCAAGAGCATTCTTCTCCGATATTATCCTCGCATTGTCGTTATTAAGATTTATATTATTGTTCTGCAACGAGTTATTGTTCGGTTGATTCGTCGGCGCCGGTGCCACCGACGAGGTTCCCTTGTTCTCCCTGTTCCTCGCGTTGTTCAATTGCTCGTAGTTGAAATTGTTCAGCGTAAAATCCACCGGATGCTGGTGAGCCGCGGTCGGATAACCCGAACCTCTCCGATCCCTGGGACTGAACGACAAGACGGTACCCATCTTCTTAGGCTGGGCCCTGGCGGGTACGAGCTTCGGCCTGGTCGGCACTACCGTTTGGGACTGCTGGGGTGGAGGCGGAGGTGGCGGGGGTCGCGGGGGTCGCGGAGGACTCGGCGACGATGCCGTGCGCGGAAGAGGCGGCGGCGGCGGCGGCGGCGGTGCCTGCCTCGGCGTGGAAGTCCCGCTGGGTCCCGTCAGCGAGGGTGCATCCCAGGGCTCAATGGCCTCCTCCACGGCGGGACCCACCACCTCGCTCAACCTACCGCCCAGCCTGCCTTCGGTCTTGAGCTTCGGGCACTTAATATGGCCGCCCACCGCAACCGGAGCACCCTGCTGCTCGAGTACGATCAATACCCTTGAACCCCTAGCGAAAACTGAGGCCCCCTCGTCTTGGTCTTGGCACCCTCGCGAAACCCAAGGCGATACTCCTTACGCGGCACCCCAAACCACGAGAGGGGTAGATGCAACGCGGGCAAAATACTATCCTCGCGCTCGCAAAATGGCGAGCGATCGATGACCCTCCACGATTTATAGATGCCAGACGGTTCCGATCGAGACCTGACGACTGTCGATCAATTTCTTCGATTCCTCTATCGGTTGATCTGTTGCACTTCACTGTTTACTATCGTTGGACGTTTCGTTGGTCTGTCAAAGGCCAACGTGGTCATGCCAAGAAGTCCATACTCGATAGTGTTTCTTTGGTTTGTTTATGTATCACAGAGTGAGCAAACTTTTTTTTTTAAATGCACTATCACAGTAAACGTTGATTCTCGCGAAGAAGATGGTTCGTTGAACGGTGTTTTTTTGTTGGAACGTCGATAACTTTTCGCGATGATGAATATTATATTGAAAAAAGTCACTGTTTCTCTGATTCGCTTGAAACGAGTATAACAACACTTTTGGTAGAATCTTTGATGCCGATGATAGCCTCGAGGGCGCTCCTCAGGAGAGCTGCAACTTCTGTCAAACCGTCGTGTTGGTGTGGTTTCGGTATCCGCCAGCCAAGACGAACGCCCCTCGTTATTTAGTGCGCGCGCATTCGTTCGATAACGCAGAACGGCTGGCGTCGCGGGCATCAAGGGTGGCGGGGGCGTCGGTGACTCCGGGGGTAGAAGAGACAAGGGTGCCACCCGTGCACACGCGCGACTACCTAAACACCCTTGCGCCTCCGACGTATAGTTTACTAGTTCATGCAGCGGATACTCGCACACTCAAAATCCCTTTTTCTACCATATAATCCGTCGATCCTGGAAGACTAACAGAGGCGACAATCTTTTTACACCCCCTATACATGTAACTCGAATTGCCGAGAATTTCAATCTTCGTTAGCTTCCGGTTTTTAGGTCGCTAATGAAAATGAGCGCGTAAGTAGCGCGCGGTTATCCTCCCAGGGTTTTAATCGCCGTTGATTTATTATTGGTACCGTAGTATTTCCACGGTCCTTCGGAATCCCTTAAAAGCCGAGTGCGCTCGCTCCCACGGAACAGAAAAGATTCACACCGGGTGGGAGCAGAAGAAGTGTCGAAAACAGGCCCATAAATCAAGATCCCACCCTTAGATCATTTCAGCGACGTCATTGCCGGCGGTTAGCCGCAGCATGAGACCAAACGAGGCTTGCGGAAATAAGTAAACGACGCCATAAGGACACGTGGCCACGTCCATTCGTTACGTCAATGAGCGCATGTCGGCTCTCATCGTGAGAGAAAAATAGAGCATAGGATTATTTTGAAATTCGATAGACACACATAGGCTTTCGATACTTCCAATCGAAAACTTGTTTTTCATGAACAAGAATGTCGATGCTATATCGTTCGCGATTAACACGATTGGCACTTCAGTTGGCCAGACTTCGGTAACAACAGGAGATAACGAAGGGTGAGCCTGAAAAATACAGTCATGCGTTTATCGCGTGCTTGAACGGATCAAGTAGAACAAGCCAGACTAGGTCAGGCAAGATGGTGTCTTCCGCCTCGATAGCGGCTCTACTGGCTCCAGGTTAATCCGAACCTCGTGGTAGGTGAGCTATTCCGATTCTAGTTACCTGCACGCTCGAGATGTAATGGTTATTAAGCTCGTATCACCCGCAGAGAGACGTCCTGCGGTTTAAATTATTCAATTCGCGTCTATTTTTAGCCTCGCGGTTCAGAACCGTGCAAACCAAAGGATCCTTTTCTGCATCCATCAAAGTGAAAAGATTCAGCAATTAGTGAACTTGGAAAAAACTCGCATGGGCTTTCATCCAGGATTAATTTTCTTCAGTTTCAAGTTTAAGCCACACTAGGATCTCGGTGTGCGCGCCCTCGGAATTACACACGGATCTAGGTCCAGGCCAGGGAACCCGAATAGCCGCTCGAATATCATGTGACCTCCTTTCTGGAATGGTTCCCTCATTGAAATACCAATTACATTACATCTTTCCCCTAAGAGCCGCTCCTCTTTCGAAACCCACAGGGCTATAAGTCGACTTCGGTCAGAGTCGTCGTTTTATCACTGGTTTTAATCATATTTTGAAATCACGAAGACTGATTTGAGGAGCAAGAAAAATTTAGGATCAATTATCAACGAAAATCCTGCGGTAAAAGCACGTAGTTTGCTTCTCGAGTTCAGTATAGGCGCTGCTAACGAGATTTGTGAACAAAATAATATTAACCTACATCGAGATTATTACCCCTTGGTAATTACCTCTTCGACACAATAGATGGTGTAACTGAAAAGGAATAAAATACATAGGTGCTCGATGCTCGTGCGGTTCTCGCTGCGGCGTAACTACGGTAGCGAGAAAAATATAACTTCGCGAACGTTCAGCGATCGATAATCCGGTACTTTTATCGCGTCGTAAATTAATTCGCGTATACTAAATGCGTTATAGCTACAAAAGTATTTAGACATAACTCGACCTTGGTTGATTATTTATTTTGGTCCACTGATTCATGAATCATAAGACCGCAACAGTTCGCGCTCTCATCCTTCGAATAAAAGAAACAGCTATTTTCATCGGCAGTTTGATTATACTGCAGACCAGTTTCTACTATTCTCGGAAATAAGTGCAGCAGCGTTTCATGCCCGCGTGGAGAAACGGAATCGCGTGTTTACCAGTGGTAATCGCCAATAGTTGGCTACAATCAGACACAACACTCAACGAAAGCTGGTCCGGAGATTCCGTTTTGCTATGTCGGAGATCGGAGTAAACGAGATGGTAGAGATACAGAGAAAAACCCAAGCTGGTGTAGCCTGCTACATTTAGCTCTTGTACCTCCTCAAGGGATGCTGGAAGCAGAAGTATGTACAAGATCCCGCGAGTTCTTTGCTGCAAGCCAATTAAGGGTTTTCAAGTGGCCATCGTAAAGCTGGCTGCAGAAGCACTGTTAAAAATCTGAACCACGTTTAATTAGGGTACAATATATATATACATCCTGAAGAAAAAATGTTTACCTCCGCTTGCGAGTCTGATCAATGGCCACAGTTGTAACGAATTCGAGAAAAATAAATTGATGAATAAAAATGTTCCCTGAGGCCGGAGAATTGTATGCTTTACATGATCCACGTCGGAGTTTGATAACTCGTGAAGGTAGATTTTATAGCGGTGGAAAACCGAGGGGTTGAGAAAGTGATACAGAAATCATCGGCGGTAAAAGCGGATCGAGGGATGAGACCGAGTCTAAAAATATATTCTTCCAATATTATCGACGCATCATAACGTAAACCTCAACCTGAAAGCTCGGTCTCACGTTATGACCTCGATAATAGATTACTCGGGACGATTCTAATTTTAACACTGAGACCTGATCAACCGGTAATATCTTCGCCGCGAATAATTCGAATTATGCAAAAGCTTACAGCGAGGGCTGATCGATCACGAGATTAAAAACAGGGCGAAAATCTCGAAGTTAATTGATTGCCTGAGGATATTCAAAGCTGGGTTTCTTGTTCCATCAAAACTGCCCTCAGATCTCTGAAAATCCACCTCCTCGGTTATAACATGAGAGAAATAAGCTCTCCCAAGTCTGACGTTTACGAGTTTCCCTCGTACATCATCCGGAGCCCTTCAATTTCAGAAAATTGTGGGGGCTAAAAACAGGGGTGGGGGGATCTCTTCAGCCGGATCCCCTAAGCTGTTAGAAGCCAGATTTTCACCAGGTAATCGTAAGGGATGGATAATTCTCGTGTTTCGAAGCATCTCCAGTTTTTTATCGAAACGAAAGAAGGGATTTAGGGAGCTTTCCGACGTTCCGTGTTTCGGGGTCGTCGGCGTGGGCGCTTGACGTCCCTTATTCTCATCCTACCACCCCTTGCCGCGGCTCCAGACAGACGCACGTTGTCCGTCGGTCTGTGCAGCGCCTCGTCCTCCCCCTTTTCATCTCCATAGCAACCCCTAGGAGTTGCGAGACTCCCCATCTAACGGAATCCCATTCCAGAGCCACGCAAACCTGGGTGGATCTGTTGAGGGGGATTTGGAGAAGAACTACCTTAGCCCGTTACAATCTACGATATGGTCGAGATACTAAATCCTAATTCAGCCCGAGGCCCACGTTGGCAAAAAGAAAAGTGTTAATATTGCACGAGCCGAAACCTCAGCGTTTTCTCTATTCCTTTCATGGTAACTAAATTTGCTTAGTCGACCTTTCCACGGAGACTGAAGGCTAGACGTTTTTTAACACGGTGCTTTTTGTAGTCGTTATCTTCGTTCGGCCTCCTTCTGTACAGCGCACCTAAAAAATTTGCGAAAATGGTGGCCAAAAAACTAATTAAATCATATTAAGCTTCTTGTTTTATTTTGTGGGACGCTAATTTTCGATTAATATTTTTTGTTTCTCAACGATGAGTTCTTACTCATACTTTTCAGTATAGCTAAAAACTCTCCACTTAACGGTTTCAGTGTCCTCAACTGATACTGCCAATCGATGGACAGTCAAGGAAAAATGACAACAGTTGTTGGAGTTGAATAAGGGGGTTTCGTACAACCTCGTGTAAATTACGCAGCATTGTAGTCTTCAAGTGAGCTTCATCGAGATAGTATCAATACCGATCAGACGTAGTCCACATTCCTTATGCGAGAGCAGTCGGATGATGTCTTTATGCCTATCGGATTGGATACGTATTGTGTACTTGTGGATGTATAGAAAAATGAAATTCTGTCAGAGTGAATGAGATACCTTCGAACCTGGAGGCTTTGTGTGTTTAAAATCAATACGGGAGCTTGCAGTAGACTCTGTACTATAATATTGGCCTTTAGAAAATGCGAATGAGTCATACGTGTCCAATCGGACTTCAATCATCTCCGTCCAAGCTCCGGTGGTACGGCTGTAGCGTGAAGAGCGTACGTGCAACTAGGCGAAAATACGGTTTCCGGTGTTTTGTATCTGGGTGAGAGGATACTGAAAGACAGTCTGAAAGAGAAACTGTCGATATTTCTCGACTCGTGGATCGAGGTACTTGCCCATGTCGCATCAAGCCCTCTAAGTGAAGAGCAAAACCGAGTCGCCATCACTCAATCCGTTCACCGAACTGAGAAATTCGAACCACTTCGAACCCATTACGATTATCATTGCTAGCATTCTCCTAATGGCATAACAGAATATGCTGGAATAAATTGACGAGTCATTCCCAAGTCCATAAGGGAGAGACGCTGTCCGAGCAAGGCACACGAAAACTCTTCACAGTGCCTCCCACACATTCGTGCCTGATACACAAGGATTATGATCTCTGAAATACTGCTCGTCTCTTGCCTCTTGGTTGTTTCCTCCAATGCTGAGGAATTCACCACGGTAACGTCCCAAGAGAATCAAGTCATCTCGTACAAGGATGTCAAAAAACTGGAGACCCCATGGACCTGGAGTCAACCGGATACGGCTTCGGCCATGTTCCCCGAATCACAGACCCTTAGACCCAACTTCGCTGCTGATTCTTATTTACCAGGTGAGTGGCTTATTATGCTTTCGAAGAAACGAAGAGGAAGAATGTTTCCCAGTCTCTTCAAGGACAGAGTCTGACGAGGAGAGAGTCAACTCGGTCTATCAATGAGGTCCGTAGTAACGATGTCCTAAAACCGTTAGGCTTATTCAGACCAAGAATTCTTCATGATATAGTAAGTATGTATAGTCGATAACTTTTCCCACGAAAGCACATTTCTTGTTTTAATCCTTGTGCCAAAACCTTTTAGAGTGTTGTACTGAATATCTGTAGAAGCTCGCGCATCACTCAACTGACACATTGCATAAATGTGTGATAAATATCCGTATTGAACAATGAAACGTACCCCTGCGTTGAATCTCACCCCACATTCATAAAACTGGGCTGCAGAATATGTGATAAATTGATAAATTGAATTATTACCACATCTGGCGAAAGTGCTTGATCATGTAATAGTGACACATTATGTCACTAATTAGATTCTGGTGTGCATACTCTATTCCCTCCTTCTTCTCCCCTTATTGTGAATCTTTGCCAATAACAACTACGAGATATAAATGATCCTGGGGTAAAGCGACGACAGGCGACGAAATTGAGCGAATTAATAATGATTTTGAGGTCATCAGTGACGCCTGCTCGCCCCTCATCTGAGTTGGGTTCTTCGACCTAACTAACTTTTGCCGTTATTTAAGGCCTGATTACAGAAAATAATGGAAACCGTCCCGGAATTACGGCGCAGCGAGCAGAATACTTCCCATATTCGTACGAAGTTGGTCCAACGGAAGATCGCCCGTACCATGTGTCGCAATCTCAGAACACCGAGAATGCTCTCGGATCAATCACCAAGCACTTTGCTATAGTCAGTTTTATCGGGCTTCTCCTCCTCTTCTCCATCGTTCAGAACTCGATGTCTGCATCGAGACGGAAAGAGTCACTCTTGACCCGGAGGAAAAGAGAGACCATCGAACTCCACGGATTGGATCCAATGGTGAAACAAAGACATTTTTTTGTAATCTTGCAATTCAGTTGATCCTGCAGCAAAAAATCTCACTGATCACGCTTTCAGACGCCAGAGCAAGAGTCAGTCCTCAGTGAAGACACCAAAGTGCGTTGCATGCAGCTGACTCTCTGCCTCGAGAATGAAATGCTGCGAAAAAATTTAGGGGCAGCTGGAAAACTTCTGGCCAAATATTTGACGTGAGTTTCATGTAATAATCAAATTGAATTGTAAAGCATACTAAATTTATTTGGCTTTCCAGACGAATGGTTGAAAATTCCGTGGGAAGTTCTTCGGGATGGAATCGCCTCCTCGAGGATGCTGGACAAGCTGGTCTTCGAGGAGAAGACTGTCGTATTTTATACAGAGATTGCAGCCCCACCGAAATTCTTGGATCTAAACCTAATTAACTCAATTTGTAGGATGAAGAATTGTTAAATTGACTGACTTTATTCGAGCTATAATTCTGTCATAAATTTTCCCCACCTGTATTTGAACTCAATTCAGTTGATTGATTTTCCTTGACATTACATTCCTTCAAATGCTTCCAATCAAAATCGAAAATATTTTAGTAATCATTTACGATTAGCTGTAGTAAAAACCGCTAGAAATTTAGTCGGAAGGAAGAGCGAAATGCGAAAGGTAGTAGATCCCTCGGCCGTTATCTCCGGTGACCCAAGTGATTGAGTTTCGAGTAATAAAAGAAAAATCCGAGATGATTGGATGACGAAAGAATTGAGCATAAATTATTGGAAGAGGATTAGAGAACTTAAGAGAGAAAGAAAATCGTCGAGCTAATTTTTTCAATTTTAATTACAATATCCTGTATTTTTTTTTTTTATCTTCTACAAACATCGACATCCAGCCTGAACTATTATACAGCAGTCTGCTCGCACTCGCGCCAACTACACTCTTTTAATACCTTTCACTAATAATCATCCTCATCCTCATCACATCATCGTCATTATATATAATAATTATCATCACTCGTCGAACATCTGAATTATATAAAAAAATATCAAATCACGAACAGAATAAAGATAATTGGATAATTAATTAATTAACTAAAATGACGCTATAATTATTATTATTATTATTATTATTATTAACATTAAGTTAGGGGGTAGGTAGGTATTCATTATTAATTATTAATAATATTTTCTTCTTCTTCTTCTTTCATCTCCCATTTCGCGCATTCACAATATCACTACTGCACAAGTTTTATTATTTTTTTATTTTTTTTCATTTTTAAATTTATACCTGCACGCTAAATAGTAAACTTATAATATTATATCCTATATATATTTATGTCCATTATGTATATATTTATATATACATATTATACGCTTGTTTAGTTTTCATCGCTTCATTTTCACATACGTTTTTTTTTTCACTTTTTTATATATAGTATTAGTCGTGAGATCGCTTGTTCCAATAGTCCAGGCTTAAAAACACAAAATTGTCAAATACAAGTTACACAAGGCGCGGTTCAAAGTGCCCAAAGAAAAAAAAGAAATTCGCTCATGTTCATTCCTCTCATTCAATTGCCAGCAGAGTTTTTATCGGAATGCAAGCAGGAGATTAGCTCGAAGGAGCTTTTTCTTTTTACCCCAAATCTCTGCTTCGTCATTTTTAATCTCTTTCGACGTAATTTTCCACAAAGTTCTCCAGACTAGATTCAAGTTCGTTAAACTTTGTTCCACGTTTATAATATTCGTAAATACATTATGGCTCGTATTCGTCTTGTTTATAAATTAGACACGTTCGTCCAGGCAGCATGTATATAAGGTATATTAAGTATAATTTATTACAGGCAGATTATAGCGATAAAAGAAGCTGGTCAGTCGTTGAGATTAAATGAATGGAAAAAAATGTGGTTATTAATAGATACCGATTTTCGTAAATAGACTTTCGGTACACAGTGATCGATAGATAGGACGTCACCTTGTTAAAGAATATTCAAGACTGCACGTGGTTTATTAATTATTTACAATCTCACGCTCGCGAATCACAGAGAAAATGAAAAGCCAGCTTTTCGGGGTACCTATTCAATGTCACACTTAATTTTCAACAACTATTATGTTGATCGAATATATATCAATCTAGAAAAGTAAGGACTATGTTCAGGTTCTGTCGATCGAGTGACAAATAATTATTGAAGAATTAATGAAAGAAGCTCAAGGATCTGGTTTCATGTATTCATTACTCGATGTGTTTGTACTAGTGAACTTGGAAAATTTGTTCGACTTAAATTGTTATCTGATAATCATAGAGTCACGTAAAAGAAAAATAATAATAATTGGGATTCTAATAATGTGCAGAATCAAAAATAAACAAAATAATAATCATTTTTATTCAAACAAATTGAAATACCGTCGTAATAACTGAAATAATTGTTAAACTAACGGATTTAAATACATAGTGTGAGTGCACCTGTCTCAGAAAGTACAAACAAAAAAAAAAAAACGTAAAATCAAAATCAAAATTGGAAGAATCAATAAGGCAGCATGCGGTCGGGCTTATAGAGCGCCCCGAAGGTACGCGAAATATTAGCACTGTAAGTGAGTTTATTGAAAAGTTTGGTACACGACCACATTCCCATTCCCCTCGGTCAAAACACATTGACCGAACAAAATATTCCTGCTTGCATCCCATTCGCACTCTTCGTCATCTCTGTGCTTTCATTTCAATGCATTTCAATTTTTATTTTATTTTTCTTTCTTCATCTTTATTCAATAAATTTTTTTTTTTTTTTTTCCACCATTAATTATTATTATTATTATTAGATTATGATTATAAAAGTATTATTATACTATTTACACAGCCTACCACAGTGCTCGAGGTTTTGAATTATCGATAAATGAGCGCGCACGTAGGCATTGCCATCTCAATCAACCAATCAGACCCCCCACATTCGGAATGGCACTGTCGTCGATCCTGACCCCGAATTATAGCCCCTTATTGTCCCCCGTTGAAAATGAGAAAAGAAAAAATTGAATAATAAAATAAATAAAAATACATACAACAGATACACGTCTAAAGCTTTACGATAACGCCGACGAATAATTTCGCTAATTTTTATACGGAAATTTAATTTTCAGCAGAAGTAAAGAGAAAAATTGACAAATTTGATCGTTGCGAAATTTCGAATTTCCGGAATAAGAAAAGAATTGCGTTTCAATCGTTCGTGCGCGTATAATGAATAGTTATGTTAATTTTCCTATAGGTATCATAAATTAATAATCATTAAGCCTAAACTTTAGATATTCATTATAACGAATAATCGTTGAACATCAGGCCGTGTAAAGACTTCTGGGCGAAAGAGGGGGGAGTCAAGATTACTCCAAATGATCACAATTGAATATCTGATTGACAATAGAAAAAAAAATCTATGAAAAAAAAAACGAAAAAAAAATTATACACGGTTTTTTTTTTATTTATTTATTTCTTTATTGAGGCATTTAAAAGTATAGGAAGGGCGCGGCCCAGAACATCTTTACAAGCCGCACGTTACGTTTTCATCCCATCATAGTTTATGAGAATTTTTTTTTTCTATTTCTTTTTCAAAATTTTATCATAAATTCTAATGGGGGGTAGGGTATACAATTACTTTTTTCATGTTATTCTAATGATTTCTATCGATTCTTTACCACGACGACGAATCGCATTCAACGCTTATATCAAACTTATCAATTTTTTTTTTTTCATCATTTATTTTCATTAAATTTCATTTTTTTTTTTCTTATTTAGTCTGTTGTCTATGATATAATTTATTGAATTAGCTCTCCCTATACTTCGGCGTCAATCAAAAACCTAGGATATAAAATGAATCTACATTATGCACTAACGTAATAATCACTTAATTAATTAAACTATCAATTAATATAATAATAATAATAATAATAATGACAATAATAATAATAATAATAATAATAATAATAATAATAATAATAATATGTACAACGTGATAATGCTATCTGTTTTTTTTTATCTATCTCATGCTCGGAACGTGAGACTCGTCGAAATATTATAAAATAGTTATTATTACAACGTGTAGTAGTAGTAGTAGTAGTAGTAGTAGTAGTAGTAGTAGTAGTAAGTATGCACGTGAGTTTTATAATTCATTTTATGCTATTATGTGCTTTGTTGTATTTTTTATTTATTTCTTATTACGTTTTTTTTTTTTTCATATTCAATTTATTTTTGTTTTTTCACTCATTTTGTATTTCTCTCTGTTTTTAGGCTTGCGGTCGTCGATACATGTATTCACAAATATTTCTCGTTCCCTCTGTCGCTCGACGCATTGAACACACACACACAAAAAAAAAAAAAAAAGAGGTTCAATTTGTAGAACTCTACGACGATGATACAATGATAAAATGATACATTTTTAGTGTAAATTTAGAGAAGCGACAGAAGACACAGAATTATTATTTCATCATCGATATTGTTTTTTATACCTATTTAATCTATATTTCAGTTGTTGTTGTTTTTTGTTTTTTGTTTTTTGTAGGAAAAGAAAAGAAACAAATAAAAATAAAAAAATAAAACCAAGAAGAGAAGTAAACAATAAACTAAAAATATCGACAATTTATGAATGGTCATTCGATGGCGACTTTGAGCTCAATCTGTCAATTTATACATCAGTCGACAAAGCAGTGCGGTTACAGGATTGCGGCAGGTGGGATAACGATCGTGAATTACAATAACTATATTCCTCCTTGATATTTACCCAAAATTTATATCAATTGTTTTATATTTATTTTTTTAATAATTTTACTTTCGGAGACCAGTCATAAGTTGTTGTTGTTGCTTTCTTTTTCAATTTTTTTGTATCAGTCGCTTCGTTACGCGGATGGATGTTCTCGTTTCGGTTGTTCGGTACAGAATACAAATCTTAGTATTTCTTTTTTCAATTCTTCTTTTTTAAAAAATTCTTTTTTTTTTTTTGTAGATCGCGATGACAGTTTTAATTCATGTTTGGAATATTCTGCCAATGCCCATGTTCAGTCACTTTGTCTTCTATTAATTAAAGTAGTAATAGTAGATAATAATAGGTAGTAATAGTAGTAGTAGTTCTATTTTTTTTTTTATTCATTTAATTCTTCATTTAGATTTTTAATTACTTTAATTAGCCGAGGAAATAATCAATTTCATCATTTTTATTAATCTTTATTTCTTTTTTTTCTTTATACCTCGTAATAATTTATTTACGATTTATTTTATTATTATTATTATTTTTTTTTTTTTATTTATAAGAAATTTGTCACTGGATGGTTGATTATTATTTATTTCTTCTACCTCCCATGCAATTCCCGCTTTTTGCGATCCATTTTTAATTTTTTTTTTTTTAATTTTCTCTGTCTCTCTTATAAATTTCGCACACCTCGTTAGATGCTATGATGCTTAGAAAATAATTGAAAAATGAGTCCATTCAAGGTGGCTCGGGCGTTTTTAAGCTGCAATTATCACACACTAATACACACTCATATCTTCTATTTTTTTTCTCATTTCTTTTTTTTCTTCAAGTCTTCCCCTATTGTTTCATCCAAAGTGTTCGGACTAGAACGACGACCCGCCGCCTTTTTGTCTTGCAGTATTAGTATCTCGTTTGTTATCTCAGTATTGGTAGTTAGATTTTTCGACATTATCGACTTTTGCACCAGTGTCCAGGCTCGACTAAGTCTAAATTTATTTTACTGGCCAACCGTGGATCACTGATTGAGTCACGACTCTTGAAGAAGTCACATCGACGTTTCTCTTTACGTCTCCGTGTCTCTTTATTCCCGCGCCGAATTTCTGTCTGTAATTTCATCCCACCCTACTTCACAAAAAATCTCGAGTTACGATTTCTATCTTCCGTTATTTTTATAATCTAACAATGTACGAAACAAAAATCAAAATCCGTTGATGTAACAATTAATAAATGCTATACGATTTTAATCGTAAGGACAACATAAAACAACAATATCACCTAATAATTTATCGTTTCTTTTTTATTCTTAGAAATCATCTCCATATTTATTCTCCTTCCCTTTCCTTCGCGTGGGATTCAATTAATTTATTCTGCTTAGTATTATTGAACAGCATTTCTTTTATTCTACCCCCCGATCTCGATTCTCGTGAAAGAGTGTTTTTTTTTTTTCCGGAGCATTTGAAATGAAAGAATAAAAATTCGTTATGGGAGAAGAGGAGAGTCGTCGAAAGTCGCTTTTGACAACACTGTATTTTCTTTTTTATCCGCCAATTTCAAGTCACACTTTGCATATTTATTACTTGGCCGAACATTTATAATAATGTTACTTTCAAGAGTTCATAATTCTCCTTTTTTTCTTTCATTTATTATTATTATTATTTTCTTTTTTACCCACTATTACGTGTATAATTGGTAATTGTTATGTGTCTCTGATTTCTAGACAAATATCTGGAAGATATAGAACAGGATCATTGTCATACGCACGGTTTCAACCATGTTGCGTATTTTTCTTAGTTTTTTTTTTCAATCTTTCTTTTTTTTTTTTTAATCGAAAACTACTTAAGATAAAGAAACACGACAGACTAGACTTAATTTAAACAATCGCTCTATTCCTCGAACGACCCAATTCGACCCAATCCTATCCACCCGAACGAAAACGAATCTCAACGAAGAATCAATCATTTTCATCAGACGTTGGATAAATTTTCGAGTATCCGTGTTTTAAGGGTGCGGCGTGTCTTTACTGTTTTAAATTTCATATCTCGTTTATGCTTGTCTCCTCTCTATTCATTTGTGCGCATGTGTCTCTCTACCGGTGAACACGTCTTCTTTTACTCGAAAGTCTTTTGCAGTCTATAACAGGCGGGAGAGATGACGTTGTTATCTCTGTCGCATCGTGGTTGTAGTCGGTGTCGTGGTCGTGGTTGCTTCTTATGACGATGCTTACACGATCAAAGATTTTGGATGAAACCGGAAGACCACTCGGTTGTTACCTTCTGTCACGGTAAAGGAGGTACGTCTTTATTGCCTGGGGTAGTTTCAGCTCGTTAATTCGAACCTCGAGTCTCTGTTTACCGACTCGTTGTCGAATCACTCTCCGACAAAGGTCCATCAGGGGTAGAGGTTCAGCTGCGGAAGCATAAACATCCCTAATTAGTTACAGATTATAGATCATTGGTTCAAATACATTGCACTGAATTCCGTCGATTATTGATAGGCTGTAATTAAATTTCGCTTTTGTCACACTCACGGTCAAGGCCACCGATGTATTTCATCGTGATCTCGCAATGGCCCCAAACGGCCGATACGATCGGATGAAGTTTTCTCCCTTTCAGGCCTCTGAATGCCACTCCCAAGTACTGGCCGTCGACGACAAAGGATAACGTACCCTCGTCCATGTCCAAGACCACTGAAATTGAACTTCATTTAAACACTTGGACGAGATTGATCGATCGAATGACTCGAAGCACATATCGAGCCCTGAAGATTGAATTGACGATTAATAGCATGTATCTTCCAAACGGTTGGTTCTATGCAAAAAATGGTAGAAGCCTTTTTTGTAGAGAATTTGAGGAGCTTTGAATTTGTTTCTGGTAATTTTTTAACTGGGAGCAACGGTAAGTGAGATACGGTGAAGAAATGAGATAAATATACCTAAAAATTTGTCAGGAACGATAAACGTCTCGTCAGGTTTCAGTAGTGCAGGATACGTGACCCCGTTGTTGTTTTTCGCATCGTGGTATAGTTTGTTTCTGCCTAGATCCCAACCCCAGCTTAACTGATTGTTGCCGACTAGACTCTGGTAGCCTACGCTATGTAGAGGAGCTTCGGCCGTCGCTACGCCTACAACAGCGTGCGTTCCTCGCTGTCGCGTGCTCCAATGTAATTCCCAGACATGTAAGCCCTTCGTGTAACCGACCCGCCCTCGTATGCAATCCGTACTTTGGGCTACAGGATGCCGATGAAACGTCAATTTGTCGTCGTCCTGAATGGAAAAAAAAATAAAATAAAAAATGGCGATTATTAATCTGGAATTGGTATTCGTATTTTTCGAATATTTTCCGATTACTCACCTTGACGAATATGTTGAGGCTACGGTCATCGGCGTTCCAGCTATGACTGACCTGGGTCTCTCTGGAGGCGGGCGGCATGTCGAGGAGGACATCCAGCCGAGCCGGACGTGAAAAATCTTGCGCCAGTTCTCTGGGTACAACCGGCTTGTACGTAACTGCTCCGCCGCCGCCTACACCTACGCCGCCTCCAGTTCCCGCACCGCTGTCACGTGTCACGCTCTTCACGCCGCCTGTAATTATACAAACATACTAATTTCAATAACACGAAAAATACGATTTCAACCTTTTCAAACATTTCTTTCCATCACAAATGAAGTGATGATCCTTGAAAAATCGATTTCTTTTCATTTCTAGTTTATACTGAGCTCAGAAATCATCTTTGAGGATCACTTTCGAATAGATAGATATTCGAATGTCTTTGATGGTATTTTGTACGGATTTGACCAATAATATCTGCGAAATGAATTCAGATTTTTTCTTCTAGGATCAAAGAATATTCAGTATATTCGCAAAAATGACTCCTTTTGGAAAAATGTCTATAAAACAGTTGAAAAATTGATAATTTCGAAGTACTATCGGCTGAATCCATGCACATAATCATGTTACAATGATGTGCCTTCGAAAACGCGTAACAACCATCGCAGAAGGTAATATGATTTTTTTTTTCGGAATTCCTTTGACTTTCGGAATATTTTTTCAAAATATCGCTCAGATGTGCAAAAACGAGAAAAAATGAAATCAATCTTTATCATCTTTGACGTCACCTTGAAAATGTCATGAAATTTTGCGTGATACTATTGGCGACCGAGAAACAAGCCCTAGGATCGTTTCGGTTAGATATTCGTGGGTAATGGATGAATTCAAGGGACAGAACCCGGGGTAGATTTTGGTAAGTTGTAAGGGAACGTGTGGTCCCATCCTGAGGAGTATAAGCAGAATGGGCGTCGAGATCCCTTAGGAAACCTTCACGGATAATACATATCTAGTGGAATAAGGTCGGAGTCGTACCCGAGCCGGGTATATCGGCCAGGGAAGGGAAGCTCCTCTACCTGAGCCTCCGGCGGTCTGGTCCCGAGGCTGAAGAGTACCACTTGCTTGCGCAGCTGTATCTGCGGTCTAAGGGTTCCTGAGGGTTCGAAGGGTCGTACCCTGGGTCGAGGGTGCCCGCGTCTGACCCTTCGAGGCAGGCCCCGATCCTAAACCCAAACCTAAACCCCAAGAGTTTCCTCCCGTCCCGATATCCCTAGGTATAATAAACTCCGAGGTATCTCTCTCTCTCTCTTTCTGTATTTTCCCCGCAATCGTAAATTCTTCGATCTAACACACTGCAGCTGAAAAATACCAGGGCGTCGGATCCGATGCTGAGGAAGATTAACTCGACCTTTGATACCATGGGAAACTGAATGAACGTTCGATTTTGTGAATCTCACCTGAAATCTTTTGGCCCATGTTCATGCCACGATGGTGGGCTCGATGGTGGGGATGATGCCGGTGATGGTGAGGGTGAGGGTGGTGACGGTGATCGCTGCACTGTTTCCCCGCTGGCAATTTGTGTCTGTGATGCCTCGTCCCCGTTGTCGTTGTCGTTGTTGTAGTAGTGGTTGTGTGGTGATGGTGGTGGTGATGCCCGGTGGCCGGTGGTGGAGCACCCCCGTCCAACCCGCCCCCGCCTCCGCGGCCTCCTACCGCCCCCCCGCTTCCAAGACCCCCACCGCCTCCGGTTCCTCCAGTTGCCCCAGTTGTCCCGCTACCGCGGCTTCCGCCCCCGCTAACGCAACGACTCGCTTTATACCTGGAATAAGAGAGAACAATCGATTATTTCATTGGGAATGATTTGAATGAATCAAATTTCAACATCATTTTTATTTTGTCGTGGTTTTTTTTTCTTCGTCTATTCCTGATGTATATATGGGGCATTCCACGTCAAACCGACCCCTCATGAGCGTGACCCTCTGGGATTTCAATGCCCAATGGATTTTTTGGTTCGTTTTGGTCAAAAATGATGCCTCTAATTTTTGAAAAATTTTCCGACATTTTTGAAGGTCGTATGGTGACCTCAAATATCATCATCAAGATGGACATTTTTTAAATCGCTGATTTTTTTTGTAGAATCAGGGACTCGAAACACATCGTTTGGTCATAGTCCGATCATGGGATGAAAATGGTAACATTTTTATTTTCAATTTTTGATTTTGCACTAAAATATCAAAAAATTCTAATCATGGTTTTTTGTAGTTAAAAATAAAACAAAAAGAAACTTTGTCTTGAATCAAACATCGTTTTTGGCGTTTTACTCTTGAACCAACAAGAAAATCAAATTTCACCAAGACAAAGTTTCTTTTTGTTTTATTTTTTACTACAAAAAACCATGATTAGAATTTTTTTGATATTTTTGTGAAAAATCAAAAATTGAAAAAAAAAAATGTTAGCATTTTCATCCCATGATCGGACTATGACCAAACGATGTGTTTTCGAGTCCCTGGTTTAGGAAAAAAAAAAAATCAGCGATTTAAAAAATGTCCATCTTGATGATGATATTTGAGGTCACCATACCTTCAAAAATGTCGGAAAATCTTTGAAAAATTAGAGGCATCATTTTTGACCAAAACGAACCAAAAAATCCATTGGGCATCGAAATCCCAGAGAGTCACGCTCATGAGGGGTCGGTTTGACGTGGAATGCCCATATGCAGTCTGCGGTATAGGTTTATAATTATAGGCGAAATGACCACAGACCGCATGTTCATCGAGAGAAAGAGAGAGACACTCGGTGATTATTGAATTTCAAAATAAATTATTAACTATTTGTCTCTGTTAATAATTTATTAATAGAATTACCGCGTGTAATTAACAGATATGAATAATGTTGATTATTCATCGTGTAATACACGAAACTATGTTATTATAAAGTTGAAAATTTAGAATTCCACAAAATCCACTCATAATTTATAGTGTCGATTTTGTAGATTCGTAATAAGGAATAAAATAATTGGAGTGGATCTTCTGTATCACAAAATTTGCACAGTATGTATATATAATACCGTTTAAATTTGGTGTCATTGATGAAATAAGAGAACGACTTTCGCGCGGTGCAAAAGTAGGCGCATGATTTACAAAGGTTTCGACTTTTTGAGCGCGAAACGAATTAACTTTGTCAATGACAAGTGAAAGGCGAGTGATAAACACATTTTTTTCTTCTCCTTCTTTTCCAACTTATTTTTACCATCTGTTTGTTCCGTTTTTGATTATTATTTCAGTTTTGTATTCATTTTTTTTTTTTATTTATTATATTTTGCATAATGATGCACCCACGGTCGAACCGGTACTGCGACGATTGCAGTTTCTTATTTGCTTCGTCATATTTGGACTCTGAAACGACGTACAGAAGAAATATCGGAAACAAAAAAATACAAATAATGAATTACGCAAACGCATCAGAAGCACACTCATTCTTCGAACAAAGAACAATCAACGATGAGATATCGAATCAAAGAATAAAAAATGAAAAAAAAAACCTGAATTAGCATTTCTATAATTTATCAGCCTTGAGCTGGCCTAAAAAAGCGGGAAAAAATTTATGTATTGCATTAGCAACGATGCAACGTAACGGGAGAAGCGCCTGGGCATCGACAATTGACGTAATATACCAGGCTAACTTCCGTCAGCGGTGATTTCCGGCCGCGATGCCGCAGATATAATCCACCGACCACCGAGATCTGGATGAGGTTAGGTTTACCCCGTAACGAGGAAAATCTGACCTCGTTTTCCCCATCGCAAGTTTCCACGTGTCACTCGAGCAACGTGAAATTTCCATCATCAATTTTCGATAGCGTATCAAGATTGGATAAGCAGCTTGAAAAATAATAATCTGTTTCTATCGTGGTCCCGGAGAACTTGTTAAATTAATGGGTATTCTTGCGACATAAAGTTTCGAGGGACAGTTGACCGAAGGGGATAGTTCTCATGGTACACTGTGAGTTCAGTACTGCGGAGGGACAAGCGCAAACTTAGTTTCAATCTCTACCTCGAGTTTCTAACGCAGTACTCGTGTCCGGTATAGAATAGTTTGTGAAATTTCTCTAGGTGAAACTGGACGAAGTTAAAGCTCGTTAACCGTACTTCTGCCAAAGCCTGAACTAAGTTTACTCCAAAGTCTTGTATAAATTGGTACCCGCGTTAGTGATATCCCCGGAAGATTGGATCTTCGTTGATAACTTCGAACAAACTTCAGTCTACGTCCGAAAAGAAGCCAGACTTCTACTACATAATTTACAGACAAAAAGAAAAATCACTTCATCGAATTTTAATAATGAAATAGAACCGGACACCGTATAAAAAAGTAGACATTTTTTTCGATTCGCTCTCTCGCCAATCACACGGCATTGCATGATGGAATGGATATATTTGATTAAAAAAAACATGAGACAATAAAGAAAAAGCGAAAAAAAAAAAAAAATCCTGTTCAGCCGCCAATGGTTTTGGCTGGGTAGAGAGAAGCATAGGACGGTGACTGTGGCAGGGGCGCGTCTGGCTGCGGTATTGATCGGCAGAACTCCCCTCGGCACCGCGTACCCGAACCACCTCGATCCACCCTCCGCCTCCGCAACTCAAGCGGCAAAAATATCCCGGGTAAAAAAAGACAAAAAAAAAAAAAAAATCCTCCCGCGTATAGAGATCATTGTTGAGCGATACCTAACCGTTGCACAATTCGAAATAGTATTCGGTGGACAGACCCCGAAGCGAATCCCCCCCCCCCTTTCCCTCAACCATCGACGAGAAGGACCGTCATAGGGATGAAATGAGAAAAAAAAAAAAAAATTAAAAGCGTTGGGGACTGCAGAATATATATATTCCCGCGTAACAATCATATACCCTGACTACAGTCCCATGTAGGTACTCGATATAAAATAGCAAAATATAATGTGCGGAAGGGTGATCGAGATTTGAAGAGGGAAGAGCAAAACGCTGTACTAATCACGTTCGTAGGGAACGATGAAAGGGGTGAAATCTGATTTTTTTTCCCATCCGATAAGGGGAGATGGGAAAAGCAGTAGACTCCGTTTTTTTTTTTTTAATTATTTTTTGTTTGGTAATAGGAAAATAGTAGCATCAGTGGAAAAGTTACACATTGATCAAACAATGTACCATTGAATTTCCGGTGTCTTATCGTCGCACGAACGTCAGTGCCAAGCAGTGGTAGTTGCACGCACATTAAACAGTCGAAATTCCGTGAGTCTATAATTCGTAGGTATTGGTACCATGACTTAGAATCACGCGAACGTCGTCGATTGAGTTTAAAATTCGTGTAGCATGATGGATGATAGTAATAAGTATCGTTGAAAGATCGTCGATAGAACAGCTGACGACGAGACCCCCGCACCTGTCTACCGGCTGCGGGTACAAAAGACAGCAATTGAAACAAAGGTGCCTGATGGGCCAATGAGACAGCGCCGCACCTATACCAGAAATGGAAAAAAAAAGTCTTTGTGAATTTCGAAAGAATCCGTCAACCTCTCCACGTCCTGCCACTCCCTCGAAACTTAATCTCCCAATTTGCTTCAAATTGGCGAAACAATGGTAATGATAAGTCTTTAAATTTAGAGTCTGGTAATTATCGACGCCCTACATCATCGGAATCGGCCAAACCGAGACAATGCCGAATAATAATCTTTGCGAGCATTGTTTGATAATTGATTGGTCCGTTTTTTTTTTCTTCATTTTTTGCTTCTGGTCAGAACCACGATCGTAAAGCAGAAAGTTTGCATCGCGGTCATAGCAAAAAAAGTAACGATTGATTACGTCACGTAAAACGTCGACCAGCTGTTTGTCTCGGTATCTAAGAGTGCAGTAGATCTCAGCAGCGGCAGTCGATTAAAAAGTAGACTGCCGTGAATCACAGAGAACCTTTCAAAACATTTCGCAATAAGCATCTTACGGCAGTGTGTCGTGTAAAGGCAACAAAAACGTTTCTGATCATATTGTATAATCAAACCAGTGCAGGTACATCGATATAACTGGCTACTCGAATGGTGTTATCCTTCGGAAACCTCTTCCGCGATCACAATTAAATTATATTCCCATCGTCCCGTCGCAGCAAGTTCGACCTTGCTCGGGCTAATTTAGAGAGATAGTTTGAACAAAAACGGAAACGTCTGGCAATTAATGACGACCGTCATGCGAATTCGATGTGTAAACATTCGACAATGAGAAATCGTCGTATTAAACAATCCTCCCGATGTTAACATTGAGCTCAATTGTTCAAGGAGCCGAAACTGAATTAGTGCAGCGTTTCTTATCGACATTTTAATAGCCTGATCGACCTTCTTTCCCTTTTTCTTCATACATGATCGAACGTAAATCTAGGTATCATTATCATGCGATGACGAAATAATCAGTCAGCACTAGACATGGATCGTCCATAGTCCGTCCAGATGTGAAGATTTCCTCAAGGTCCCTGCGCAACTGCCATCGAAGGAAAATTGAAAGGTGCGCGTCGTTCCGAAGTTCCCCCTTCACTCTATGTACGCATGTCTGCATTGGTGGATACGGTATATCCATTATATACGATATATTCGACTCACGCACAAACGCACCTTGCGCTTGTTTTATTTTTCTACTTTTTCCTCTTCTTTTTTCCACCGATAAACCTCTCAGCGTCCACTTCTCAGTCTCCTTGGAAAGGTATAACGTTCCATACGTGACTACTAGCTCCGATGAGCTCCCGCATCACAAGTCGAGACTCTCTTACTCTTGGCAAATAAAATCAAGGTACGAAAAACTAGGGGAATGGACCTCGGTATTTTCAATCGCATTTAGACGGTGTAAAACGCATGACGTACATCTCACGCAGGTAAACACTAAAGAAACGACCCGGCTAGACAATGAACAATGTACATTGTTACCAATGGGTAGCATTGTTAGTCCTCCCGGTGCTCGGACCGTGTTCACATAATTAGGCTGTAAACGGTCGAAGACAATCACCATTGTCTTTTCCTCGTTCTCCCGAAGGATTAAACGGGAGATGATCGGGGGCCTCATCCTAATCCCGATTTTGAACGTAACAGCAGGTATAACCGGAGCCTTTCTCTGATCCCCGAAAGCTCGCAAATTATTCGCTCAACAAAGCGCAGGAACAAGTTTCGTGGAATAGGTTTGAACAACTCCTTCTTTTTTTCCCAAATATTTTTCAGATCATTACGTCTCGGATGCTGGGTTCTACTTAAATCGACAAACAGAAATCCCCAGACGCGTTTGTGGTTTGAAAGTCCGAAGGTGTCGAGAACTCCGGTGGGGATGGTGGAGAGATGCAGCACGGTTGATAAATTATTATTATTCCGAGTGCATTCGATGACGCTGTACATTCCCAAGATGGCCGTCCAACAAGCACCAGCACTTGGCAGCCGTGACCTTGTCTGGTCCCGACCCAACCGCCACCATTAACACCACTAGGTATATGCACACCGATTCACACGTCGATGTCTTAAATCAAGAGAGTGGTGAAGAGTTTTACACCAGAAAAAAGTGACGATAAAGTTGAATCCAACGTCCATTGTTACCAAAATCCAACCGTTTCAACGAGTTGTACATGATAATTAAAAGTATCCCAGTTAGTGTTCTTCAATATATAACATATTATCTCGTAAAACTAGCAAACTGTTGAGTTAAAAATTCTAACTGTCTCATAATCGAGCTCAAGGATCAAGGTCAACGAGCGTCTCGACAGCATTTCAGAAGACAAATACTGATATATATATATTTCAAAATCCAACAACGAACAAATAATATTCTCTTTGTCTCGAACTCGAGGTTGATGATTCCCCGGTTACCTTCGAAGGGTGGGGAAGGTGGAGAGGGGCATACGAACGGAAGCCACTGAATTGCCGTTCCCTGGTGAAGGTCTCGCGTTTCACAGAGTGTAACTTGTTACTAGCTAGCGTTGCAAAGGCTGATGGGTTTGATGCTCGTAGCTCTTCGAGGTACTTGTACTTCCTACGAGGGTCCTCGGTGCCCATAGCTTCCTGGATACACGGTGACGGACCCTCGAGTCTCACCACGTGCCAGGTGCATACCACCATCGAGTCGCATACAGAATTACCAAAGAGTGATATATCGAATCGTTAGGCGCCGGATGTGCAATGCTTACACACACTCTTTCTCTCACTTTATTTTTAGTGGTCTGCAGAAAATATGTTGACAAACAACGATCAGCGCTCGATTTACCCAAGTGGTATAATAACAATCATAATCGCATGTTCGTATGTGCCCGACGTGTTGTTAGCATCGTGTAACGTGTCTGGTGGCCGTGAATCCAGTGAAAGTATATTCCACGATCGCAGACTCTGTGTTGAACATCCGTGTTCCTCCTTCGGTTATACACATCGAACTTTATATTATGCTGTAGGGACGTTGGCGAGCACTGCTTGCCCGGGCTTTGTCCTCAACGTCTGGCAAAGACGGACCTCTTCGGGCCCAGTATTATACCCAGTGTGGTAAGAGGAAGAGGGAAATAACCAAAGACTCCAGGCCGTAGGCAACCGCCTAATAGCACACAGCTGGACTCTTGCTTCTTAGGCATCGTTCACAACGCGACGAGGCGCTATTAGAAGGTTCTCTTAGTACCGGACGCCGCTAATAATAGAAGCACACGCATGTTCACGCAAGCAAAATATTCAGTCGGTTAAATGTCGCAAATTCTGAACTCTGTGCACAGACTGAGTTTATTCGTAGTCAGTCGATCATGCTTTAAGAAAAAGAAAGAAAAAACTCCGTCTGCTTTAGAGTTGTACATGTTTCTTGATTCAGAACGAGCCTCGTACAGAGTAGAGGAAGCTCGTGATCAATTGAAGAGAAGTGGTTACGTCAGCGTTCGCTCGTCATAATGACGCCAATTCGAAGCTGCAGCAGCGACGTTATCCGTTCACATAGACTAGCTGCTGCTGGTGCAGTTAAAGTTCATCATGAGATACATCGTATACTGTACGACATTCCGATTGATTGTAGTCCTTGATTCCAACAGGTGCATCGAGTCAGTTAAACGCATAAGAAGTCTCAACTTGAATAAACCGGCCGAGGTCCAGGTCCAGGTCCAGGTCCCGGAAGGTCGTCTAATGCTAATGTCGCCTGTGTCTACCCACACAGGTACACGTGCAGTCTGGTGCTGCACGTGGTGGCAATAAGACGAAAGAGAAGAGATTTCTGGCAGTGTTGTACGGTCCCGAAAGTCAGACCCCGAGGCCCAGGCCAAAAGCCTTGAACCCGCACCAGCAGCGGAGAGACTGCGCCGAGGCCCTTGGGATGGAAGGAGAGGAGGTCCGGGGCACCCGCATGCGGCGGTTATGGGGCCCGTACGGGTCCATTGTGGCGGGATTTTAGTCTCGAGGCGTTTGTGCCGATAGTGTTGATCACAAAGAAAACCGTCTCTCGTTTTATGTTCGGAAACTAAAAGCTTGGCCATCGTGTTACAGAGATCATGTAATAATTCCCATACTGCACCTGAGTTTCTTTTTTCGAATTTTACTTCTTAAAAGAAAAAGAAAAAGAAAAGAAAACCTCAACCATTATCACTTGGTATACAATCGTTTATTATATATACCAGCCCAAGGCGATGTTCTGACTTGTTGTACAGTCATTGTACACCGCAACTTTTTAGGTTTCTCTAGTTTCTGATTCATTTATACCACGGTACCGAGGTCGTTGCCCGAGATGAAATGCCCAAGTGGAACCGAACACATCCGGAATACCTGATTTCAGTTATGTCTATTTCGTCATACAAAAGTACCAACGAAATGTGTTTTCTATCCTGTTATCACACCGTTAACGTCACTTCGGCGTCATAATTTATATGGAAATTTGTCAAATCTGTCCCTCTGATGATTTCCCCCGAGGAATTCATCAAATAAAGTTCATTCCAGATGTTCGAGAATCGACCTTGGACGGCAAAATATCCTCCATCCTCGGTCCACAGTTGCATTCCTGTTCTCTCTGTTCCCTGGTTTCTTTTATCGTCCTTTTGGTAGTCGGTGTTACGGGTCTGAGCGAACAGCCGGATCCCACGACCCTTGGGCTGGCTTGGCTGACTGGCTTGAATTCCCATCTCCCCTTGGGCTTCCATCATTGAACCATTCGAAAAACATCAGCCCCCCTCCCTTGGAAAAGTATCCGCAGTATACTGACAAAGGCGAAACTACTAAAACTTGGCACAAAAGATGCGTCGCTGTTGCATTCACATAGAGAATTGCAGTTGCATCATAGGATCCACATCGAAGAATAAGAATTCTTACAATATAAGGGAGGGTAGCATAAAACTACGACTCGCAACGATCGGTTTTAACGCGTTCATGCCATAAGAGTAATGACTCGGAGGCTCTCGTAAGCTGCTGGGGGAACGATTCCAACGTTCGTAACGATTCGCAAGACACAATAAAAACGCAAACAAACCTTTTTCCGTTAAATAAAATCCCAAGCAGGTCATTCAGCGATAGCGTGGTGACAGAAAATATCCGATCGACGCCGTGCAGCGTGTAACTATGTTCCGGAGGAAACTCTTGCGTACGTCGCACAAACACGTTTTATCGGTCGGGTTGCGTCAAGCCTCGAGCATACAGCGGCCCCTATATCGGTCGTAGCCCTCGACCTGGGCGTCGTATTAGATACGGCGATAACGGAGCAGCGGCGCATGTGCAGGGTGTCTCGACGGACTTGAAGATTCCGTTTGCTGTAGCCGCTGAGCAACCGCGAACCAAAATGAGTCTCTTTGCTTCGAAGAGAATAAAGTTATCGGTATTCGTCAAACCTTCGAGAAATCAGATCACGTCTGTATTGAGACAGCAAAAAAAAAAAAAAGTAATTCTGGATAAGTTTTCTTCACGGTTCGATGGAAGTAGGTACACGTGACGCGAAGAGCTAAAAGAAATTCATTTTTCATTCCTTCCTTTTTCGTATCCCCGAAGCGACGAGACGGAAAAACTTTGATGATACGAGAGGATCAAGAAGGTCCCAACTCGTTGTGTTAATTCGTTGGCAATGTCGCAACCTCTGAACGGCGCAAAGGTGTGTGTGGCAAGAGTCGCGCAGTTTCACAAATGGGTCAGCGAGCAGAGCCCGGGTGTCTGTCTGTCTGTCTGTTTGGTAATATATTTGCCGTCGAGCGCTTACGAAAACGTTCTCTTTGCGTGGCGTGCCACACGTCTCTCTCTCTCTCTCTCTCTCTCCCTGTGCGTCCCTGTGTCTGAGTTTCAAGAGTTATTAGAGACGCCGACGCAAGGGTCTCCACAACCACAGCCACACCAGCCACATTCGAGGTCCTCTCAATTTTTTTCTTCATTCATACGATCAACCACCACCCAAGGTTTCGGCTCCGAGACCTTAGTTTCTCCTCGTTGAATTGAAATAAATTAGGATATATCGAAAGAAGGAAAATCGTTCTGTCACGTGGCTAGAATAAACTTCCTGTTAAACGTTTATTTTTCCCTTACGTCACGATTGTGTCAAAAAGAATCATAGAAACTTTGACACGCACACAAACTGTTGTTTATGTATATATGTGATATTTTTAAATCAGAGTCAGTATTTTGGCGCTCGTTTGACCACAAGTTTAATTTCAATGTTATAAAACCGTTTCGCAACTTCTAATTGCCCAACGTTTTAAATTACTTCACGAGCTTATAGTGTATCTGTAAAAATCTAACGTCAAATCATTGTCCGTTCAGACCGTGAAACATTCCGATTTAAATAGTTAATTAAACATACCACGTGGAGAAACTTTACAATAAATACAAACTCTCGATACAGTTTTGGCGGTCACACCAAACTACCTCCTATAACGACGAGTTCCAAGTCTGACCAGTGATAAGTACGAGATTTTCATTTTCCCTATGGAGACACACGACCTCGACCTATTTATCCACCTCAAAGTTGCGATAGCGTCACGTGAGCGATTAAAAACGGCCGTTTCCATTAAAAACCTGTGGGCAGCTGGTAGACATTCGGTTCCATCTTCTATCGGAGTCGAACTCGAATGTCTTTCACTTTAGAAGGTTGGAATGTTCGACGGATTGGTAACCGTTTGGGCGAAAAGGTTCTCAGATCTGTCGAGAATTTATTCCCCTTTCTTAATTCCGCGATTCGGTCTCCCAGTTTCTAATTAGCAATGAGAACCGCGCGCCGGCAGCCAGCAGGAAGTGGCTAACTCGAAAGGCGAGGATGAATTAAAACAGCTGCTGCACGATGACGACACGTTATCCACCACCACCACCCGTTAAACCACAAACAGTTTAGAATTCAGGCTATACCGTTAGATATTTTTACAGATTTCCAGATCGAGAAGAATTAATTAACCGTCCGTTATATCGAATTAAATTTCTATACGTACGTAGTAAAAATTATTTCATTCCAATCGAGTATTCAAAATTGTCGATTAGCGTCATGAAACCAAGTGGTGAATTCAATAGAAATGAAATAATAAGGCTAGAGTATAAAATTTTTGTGAAATATGAAAAAATGAATACTTTTCGAGCTTCAAAATGAAATGAAAAATTATAGACATAAATCTATACTTCGTAATTATATTCAGGAGAAGCTTGCAATGTTTGGCTGCTAGCCTCAGCTTCATATTATCGCCCACAGTCTCGGATCTAAATCCGCATTAAACCCTTAGCCGCAGTCGAGTGTCAGTAACCAGCTGGCCGTTATCGCGTTCAATGAATTGATCCAGAACCGCATACAAGTACCTACGTGAGATCGAATTTTCAAACTTTTCGATCTCTACAACGTTTCAAACGAGAGACAAGGGACAGGGGTTCGAAATTCCGAATTCAAAAGGGATAATTCCTAATAAAAAGTACCGAAATAAGATTTTCGCACGTTCTTTTAAATTCGGAATTATGCCTTTCGGTTAAATGTAAAATCGGAATTCTGAGCCCGTCCCGAGAGACACCATGTATCGCGATTATTCAATCAACAAGCCTACGGTATACGCAAGGCAAGGGGATACACGTGTACCAACTAGCCTCGCACTAGCCCCGCGATTATATTTCGCGTCCCCGAGGTTTCCGACATGGTTGGTGGGTGCTGGGAGGCACAGAGCGTGCACGAGTACATCCTGCCCTGTCGCTGCCCGAGACTCTAGAGCCGGCTCGAGTACTTTGTCTCTATTCCAGCAAGCAGTAGTCGAAACAGTTGAACGCGGTGTATCTAGACTGTGATCGGTCAGTTTTTTTGAATAACCGACGGCTCACACTGAACCGAACAGTTTTATCGCGTTTATTGACCTGCCTCGCCGACCGAACGACGACGCGTTTACTATATTCCTTTATGCGCGACGAACCGAAGGTCAGTGTCGCGTCTACCTGGGCTTTAACGCGGAGTCCCACGTCGATAAGACAGTGAAAGATCGTCGTTCTCGTTATTTCACGAAATTGACGAGCGTCTGTACCGTATGCACGGTCCAAAGGCTCATTGTTTGCTTCGTTATCGTTCGAACGAACGTTCAGGGTAAGTTTACAATATTTTTAAGCTTATACAGCGAGTTTGAAAAAGAAACTTTCTCGATAAATACGATTATTAAATATTGTGAAATTATAATTACATTATTTTGTTTTGTTTTGTTTCTCAATCGTCGTAGCGTCGTCGTCGTTGACGGAGATAATTGACTTGATCAGGGTTTTTTTTTTAACACTCAAAAGAGTCACCTCATTTTCATTTTAATTTTCATGTTTCAAACTTGCAATCCACAGGTCAAGACGAGTCTCAACACGAATTAGATCCCCTCGTTCCTCTTCACGACGACAACGTTTTTACAGAGCACTTTTATTTTTCAACATTGTAGTATTTAGATAATTAAACAAAATTCACGTTCGTGATGATAAATAACCTTTCGGACTTACGTTCGTCGCGCCTTCACTGCCCAATCCATATCGCGTACGTATCCAACTGTCTCACAATTTTCGTTTTTTTTTTTCGTTTATTTATTTATATACCAAAACCTCTCTTTCTGTGTGTGTGTGTGTGTGTGTGTTTATATTCATTAATTAATTTCCTTTGTTTTTTTTATTAAGTTCCGCTAGTCAATTTTT
Source organism: Euura lappo (assembly GCA_018257835.1). Taxonomy (NCBI): domain Eukaryota; kingdom Metazoa; phylum Arthropoda; class Insecta; order Hymenoptera; family Tenthredinidae; genus Euura; species Euura lappo. The sequence goes on from JAEUYN010000114.1 coordinate 118,728, forward strand.
GTTTACGTTTGTTTAAAATTTACTTCTATTGCACTCGCGCACCCTTCACTGATTCAATTCCTTTTTTTTCTTTTAAACACAAGTAACTAAATAAAATAGAATATCAAACTTAAAATCATAATTAATTATCATTTAAAAGCACGTTAATTCCTTCTTTTTTTTTTCTCTGAATAAAACAACTAAACAACTACACGATTTTCTTTTCCTTCCTTTTCTATATATATATGTATATATATATTCTTTTATCAGTCCAGGACAGAGCCACGACGCTGCCACGGTGACGGCCCAGCGCTGACTGAGACTCCTTCGCAACCGCGGCGCCGCGGCGCGCATGCAGCTGAGAACCAAGGGGTGGGGATACGGCGGGTCGAGTCGGTATGCACGCTCGTGATCCTAGGACCTAGACACTGCCGCGCGCGTTCCTTGAACGACTCGGATACACGACGTATCGCGGACGCGGTTCGGTTCGGCTATCAAAGGATCGAGGGAACCCGGTGCCCCCCCGAACCCGAACCGAGGGCCTCAGGCTCGGGCCAGACCCAGGCCCAGGCACTCAGGTAAAACTTGGGCAAAGGTTCCTCGAGGTAAAGGCTAAACGGAATGACAAATGCGTGTGACGGTGAAGGGAAAGGTGAAAGCACCGAAGCGAAGGTCTCGTCGTCGCGTTTATACTCAGCCAGTTCGGAAATACTTTGTTACACGTGTTTTGAAATCATCCGCGTATTCATGGCTCTGGTTATACCGAGTAGGCGGGAGCTTTGAACGTTCACAGATCCTGGACACGAGGAGAGTTGCGACGAAATTGAATTTTCGGAGATTATAATACGATTAGTTACGCCTAAATCGAGAGCATGGGTCAAGACGTTACCGGATTTCGTAGTTTTTATTCGATTCTCTCGTTAGTACTTTTCAATGAAACTAACACACTCCTCGAAGGCTAACGAGACAGAAGTTGTTCTGCGGCGTAATAAGCAGTTATAAAACACCGTCCATCACACCCGTAATCGCACAAGAGTGGAAATCCTCTTTCTTCAAGTTTTGAAATACTTGTAATTTTTTTCAAACACGATTGACCCTTTTTTTCGCACTATTTTGCGTCTGCGGTATCGCGTTGCTGTTTTCAAATATAACTCCGCCTAAAAGCGATATTAATAGAGATTGTGTCTGGCTCTTAGCGGATTTCTGGTTATAAACGAAACGTGGATTCATCAAGGATGTATGAGCCTTGTTCGTAGGTCGGAGTGAGCGCTCCCGAAGCGACCGAGAAATCTTCGCTATTGATTTTTGTTGCCGTCAGCTGACGTGCACAAGGAACCCGCCCAGTACTCACCACGCAAACTTGGAAGCATATAGTTATGGCCAGGACTTGAGTGGCCGAAGCCTTCCTCACGCGAATCTTAGAGAATGGTGAATCTTCAAGAACAACAGGCTATTTGTCATATACCTACAAAAATAAAATGGCGACCGTCACTGACGTGAAATTGTACAAAAATTGCCTGATTTACCGGAAATCAGATTGTAATCAGAGAATCAGCTGTAGACAAAAAATGAAGTGAGTAAATAGCGCCTCGATGAGGAATTAGGAAACTCGTGACTTCTAAGTCGACGTGTGTTATCTACGGAGCTGTGATAATCAGTCCAGAGTAAATATGAAAATCTGAAGATAATTCAACAATCTTGACACGAATATGTGAGAAGGAGACGACGCGGTATAGCATAACGTGAGCATGAACATTTTCGCCCGTGTCTTTCTATTTGTGCAGCAGCAGCAGCACATGTCCCCGGGGCGAACGCGTTCTTCTTCGGAATATGGCCTTGCAGTTTGCACTGGGCGCAGACTGTCCGTGTCGAGTAGTAATACGCAGCTTTCTTTTTTACCTCCGAGTGCAGAACCTTTTTATATATTTTTTTATTTTATTTCATTTCATTTTGCCGTGTTATACCATACGGTTGAAAATTCGCTCTGTTGCTACCTGGTTGTACCTCACCTCACCTCATTCAGGTGGGGACGTATTATATCGAAATTTTTGCAACGTCGATGTTATACTCGACGTTCTTCACACACAAACACACACCTCGATTATATTTTAATAATAATCCCAAGGCTCGAGGCACGTGTACGAATATTCCTACTGTGCACCACCGGTATTGTCAACAAAAAATGATTTTTCCCTATTTCAAGTGCCTAAGTGCGCCGCCCCGTTTCACTCGTGTGTCCCACTGTGAGCCATTGTTTTGTTTTACAACCACGCTATTTAGAGGAGGGTTTTACGTATAATACCCAGAGGCTTGGGAACAAATATGAACACAGAGAAAAAAAAGAAGAGATTTCATTCACGCCCTGCATGGTTTCAATGTGCTCGAATTTTTCTATTCAATATCGCTCTAAAGCACCGTTATTATCCAGGGGGTTATTTTCAATTGTCGAAATTGGAACGCGACAATTTTCACTGATACCCAACTGCCTGCGAGGGGTCCTTGAAATCTCTAATCTAAAAGTTCTTGAATTGAAAGAACAAAAATGGCGGCGTGTAGAAATCAAGTTCTCCGAATGAAACGCTCCTCCAGAAGTTCATTGTTGAGCTTCGTTCCGTGGAATATTTTGTGAAGCCTTTGGTAACAGGCTTCCTTAGGTAACAGGAATCTTTGACTTGTGTCCTTTCCTAGGCTTTGACCGTATTCGGTGGCACCTGAATCCGTAGGCCGAATCCGAGGACGTCGCATTTCCAAATTTTAACGAAGACGAGCATACCCGGTTCTAGCTTGGATTGAAGCAATTACCAATTTTCTAACGATAATAATAAACAATAGAAATCCACTATCGGTTCTGGACTTTCCATTGTTGACCCGACCAAGCTAATGGAAGGGTTCTGATTACGCGCGAAACCTCATTGTCTAAAAATGTTCTTTCCTTCTTTATTTTTTGTTCGTGGCAACGGTTACCTCGGGCTTATTGAGCGCACGTGGAAAATTAATTACCCGGAACCTCGGACCTTTCCCCATGCGACGGAGATTAACAAATAATATTATAACTCGTGAAAGGACATCGCTTCCTATTTTATGGTGCTTTTCCTACCTGAGCCAGCAGGCAACGATTGTTTGCCATGCATATTGAAAAAATGAATCAACCCAAAATTTTATAGCCTTGCAGCAACAAGCCTGGGAATATTTGTTTAGTCAAGTATGATGTGGATGTAAAAGACCGTGAAACTAACAGTAGACATGAGTCACGTGGGCAAGAATTTCATACTTCCGGAGTTTGAACAAAAATTTGTGGAATTATTTGAAAATTTTCAGTGGAAGATCGAGTCCCACGACCATCGGACACTTCGGTATCGTTTTACTTCATGAAGTGAAAGTACCCTTGTGCGGAATTGAAATCCGGAAAAAAACACAAAAACCTCGACACATCAGATGCTCGGTGTCACGGTATAGAAACGTCGAAGGAAGTGAGGGAATCCGAACAAAAGTATCTCTGTTCTGTTCCCACGCGGTGTATAGTGACTGGTCGTCATACGTTGATACGTGCGCGGACTCCGAGGAACCGAATTTCAACGTTCACGTACATTCGTTGAACCTTCAGACTCCAGAGGCTGCGACTTTGGAGACGAGATGAAAATTCACTTCGCAAGCCTCTAGGAGTCTCCCGCAGGACGGACATAACCGTCGGGGGGGAAACTTTTGTGCGGTCGGTCCGGTTTGGTCCAGTCTTTACCCAACCCGGGATCGTTGGGAGCCAACAAACGTAGAGGGGCTTGGGCTTCGGGCTTCGAGTGAATGTCAGCCTGAAGGCCAGCTTTTGTCAGCCCAGCCGTGCCAGTGTGGAGTGTGGACCCTGGTGGGTGTTGGTTTGCGTGCCTGACCGTCCGGTCTGGTTTGTCTGCCTCATGCCTCATGCCTCATGCTTCATGGCTCATGGCTCGCAAGGGAGATATAGTCCCCATGTGTCTTCTGGGAGTTTTTCTTATCGATGTCGAAGAAGGCCTCTCGGCATTTTTCCCAAATCCCAAAAACTCTGGTTGCCGAAGCTGAGCACACATGGTCCGTCTATAGGTGATCTCGTTGGCAGACTAGTGTTAATTGCTTCCCACGTACCTTCGGAGTCGCGGTGGTTAATTTCGCGTCAACGACACGGAATGGTGACTCTCATAAAATATCAACGCCAAAATCGAACTTGCGTCAAGGATAGTCGTTCCTCTGTGTAGACGCGTCATGAGCGGCACGTTCCCTTTCACATAGTCTGAATACCGACTTGATCTCGAATCAACACCTTTCTTCATTCTGCTAGATTGGGGGGTAAAAAAATGACCGAAGAAAGAGTCTAATTTGGGCAACATCGAAGCAGAAAGGTAAGAAGGGGGCCAAGAATCGTTTTTGCCCGATCTGGTGGAGGCGACGGAGCCTCTAATTCTAATAATTGTGGGGTAGTTGGACGAAGAGAGAGTCGCCCTTCTAATTTCTCCCCTAAATCTTTGGCCCTTCTTCTTTGCCACCACAGGTATTACAGACTTAAAAGTTTGCGTTTGAAAGTTTCGAAGCGTTCACTTTACTTTGTGCCTCACTACTCTCGGCCTGCTAGTGTATGGTCTACACATACGCACACTCGCACCTGCTTCTTCTTCGCCCTTCTTTCAGTCTACCGCGCCAGGTTCAGCCTCTCGCTTTGGTCGTACAGTTTGTATGAAAAGTTTTTTTAACAAAGGAGTGATCCATTTCTTCGAATCACGGTCATTCGGCGTCAGTGAATGTTCCCTCTTTTGTTTCGTATGCCAGATCGTTTCGCGATGCAAATGTCTTATGACCTCTGACAGCAATCGGTTATAGTATCGGGTCGATTAGTATTATGATGAAATGAAATTCAAATAACTTGACAGATCAGAAACTTACGTCATGAACGGTTTATAACAAGAAATCAAAACCGTCTCTTTGTACCTACGTCGCCGTTTAATAATGAGGATATCGCATTTTTTTTTCTCCGATTGTACCCAGGTAGATATCAGTGTATCGTACGCCAGTTCATTGTCCCAGTGCTCCACAGTTTCGGTCAAGGCCCAAGGTCGGGTATAGTAAAGTCCTAGTAAACTCATACACTCCGATTAAACTGAATACTCGGTCAATTTCATGGATTATTAATCTCGCCGATACTTCAGGGACAATTCTCGTCAGAACGTTCTATCAGTTTCCCAGTATCGCCGAGTGAACTCGGAAAGCAGATAAACAGCTTCCAGCTGTTGCCTATGTATCTTGATATTTCAATAGAGTCACTCTGTGCTTCTCCATGGATAGAAGAAAAGGCGGGAAAACCCTGCGGATCAGCTGGTCCGTATCCAGGTATAAAAGTACGGCCATCTTCAAGGAGGTGTTGCGAGGCAGCATAGAATGGAAATGTTAAACAGAAACGGGCGCACGACCTCGTGAGGTACGTGCACCTTGTCTTTCTGGCTCTTTGTTAATTCTGTGGTAATTGCTGGTGAGAAAGGGTAATGGGAAGGAACAGCCATTGTTTGTTCGTTAAAGATATCGTTGTGCTATAGGCTCGATGTGTAGAAAGGTAAGAAAGAAAGAAAGAAGGAAAAAAATCACAAGTCGCAGGAGCTGAGGGAGGTTTAAAAAGTTGTTCGGACAACCGGAGTGGACGGAAATTTCTAATTCGTCGATTTCCAATTCCAAAACGAATCGGCGAACCGAAGCATGACGCGGAACGGTCATTTTCCGTTTTTCTTGACCAATGCTCTTGAAAGTCGGTATCCCGTGTACCTCCCACTCTCTTGAAAGCAATTAAAATATTCGGAGCGAAAATAATCAGCTAGACTTGGGCAAATTTACCAGCCCGGAAACTGTTTGTCGCTTTAGCGAAGTAAAACGATTCGAAATTATCACCAAAGTTTAAGTATAATCCGCATTAGACGTTGGGACGTCATGAATATTCACGACTGTAATCGCCTTGGGAATCCTTTATTGGTTATTTTTAAATTAATTCCGCATTTTGGAGGCTATATATATACCCATATACGAATTGAAGATGTCAAATCTAGTCAATACTAATGTCAAAGCAGATATAAAACTGCTTAGACACCGAATTATGAGAACAAGTTTTTTTACATTTACTCCAAAACGACGATGCCTCCGATTTCTATCTGTAATATTTCTTACCACCGACGTTACCGCAATGCGAAGAACATCTGCTTACCTGCAACAAAGAAAATTATATCGTCAATAACATTCTGTCAAAGCAAATGCAGTGGGAAAATCTAAAAACATATTAGGCGACTCGTCAAATATGTCTTTGGGCGAAACATTCAAGCCTCTGTCTCGACTATTACACGGGGACTCAGAAAATACGTGAATTTTTACTTTCTTATTCCGAAAAGTGTGAGATGCACTTCATATGCAACGGCTTTCTATACCATCCCACGATTCAGATCCCGTTCGAAAAATGACGAAAAATTATACCGCTGGCTATAGACGGAGAGGAGTTGCTTTTTTTTCTTAATTTTGTACACAATTCGTTCACTTGTGTCCTCAATGGGGGACAGAAATAAGGATTCCCATAAAACCGTGTGTGTCGACTAACACAGGAGATACTTGTATGCAAGGGGCAGCTGTCGCCCGAAGCAACGGTCCGCGAATAAAATCGTTCGGTAAGCACCACCCACGCTTTTAGTCTTCAGGTGACAGGCCCATCAAAAACAGACACGGACAACACCAGCATCCCACCAACCGACTGACGATGAACCATATCTTCGACGTGCAGCTGTCTTTTGCTGAACTTTTGAACTCATTCTTTTCTTGTAACCACGTGCTTTTCTGGTTCCATCGACATAACGACAGCCCTTAGAAAAGATACCTGCAGGACCGTTGTAATCCGGCCTTCCAAGGTTCAAGGTTCGTCTGTGTGGATCCTCTTCTCTCTTCATCTCCGAGGGACTCTGGACCCGAAGCTTTTACCTGACGTTTCTATTGATAGGACCAGGTGCTTCGACGCAAGAGGATAAAAATGGTGTAATTCGTTCTGTGCAGGTTTTCTGCAGCGAGGATATCTCACTCTAGTTTCTTCATCGCAGAATCGCTGACGTTTTTCACCGATTACGTAAACGGGAAGTGGGCAGGCTGCAGAAACTCAACGTGGAGGAAACTTTGAACGCACAGAGTGGTCTCTGGACAGGTAATCCACCGGGTAAAGTGTTCCCTGCAATCTTTAATGACACCAAGGTCTTGGCAGCTCGGGATTGTCCTTCGAAACTTACGTGATCGATGTTGTTTTAGAAGAACGAACGCATTCGCTCATTTCTCAGGACGTTGCGACACACAGCTACGTTGGAACTACGCGATACGGGAGCCAGACCCGACCACAACCGGCGTCGTATGGTTTCGTTCCTGCTGACCCTGCAATCTCTTTACACTCACGTCATTCTCTATCCGTACCGCAGTTTCCCGTGGGATTATCTCGCCACGACCTTTTTTTTTTAATTATCTTTCGGAAAACTCGGATTTCGACGGCAGCCGAAAGCCACGTGTACGGTAACGGACGTAGGGCGTCTCGACGGCGTGCTTGCGTCACGTATAACCCGCAAATAGACCGGTTTGGAAAAACCTTGCCAAGGCACGGCCGCGGTAGCGTGTTTGCCTTACGTTACAAACGAGCTTTGATAAGCGTTTCGTTGAATCACATGGACACTCTCCTCCAGTCTCAGTCAGCTTTTGTTCTCGGAAGAGAATTGAATACTGAGCAACGTTGTATAAACTGCGATCGTGAGTCTCTGGCAAAACCTCATCTAATCACGTACATCGCATGTTCCGACATTCAAAATGTGTATCGCACGTCCTCTCGCAATCACCGCAGTGACGTATGCGTTCGTTAACGGAAAAGAAGCTGCGTCCTGTCGTGATAATGATAAGCACAAAGTCCGCGTGCGGTCGGCTCAAGTAATTTTATCTGCTCGTAGCATCGCTGGAATATGGCTGCTTAATTCGCGATAATCGCCAGACTCGTATTTCCGAACTTTGTGGAAGGTATAATCTTCACGGGGATTAAAACTGCGTCCGGTTTAGTCGGCGTAACCCTTATTCTGGATTAGGAGATCACGCGATCGTCATTCTGGGAAGCTCGAAAACCTGCAACGGCACCGATCTCGCGAACAAAGGGGTTTTCAACTTTTCTGATGCATTCCGTGTCCGTTGATTTACGATGGTCGAGGGGGTCATTGGCGCTGCGCGAACGAAACTGCCGAGGTAAAGAGAGGAGGCCATTCAGAACCGGCGGCCATTTGAGAATTGCTTTTTCTTTCATCACACACGGATGTGTATTCAGAGTATCGCAGGTTACCGGGTGTCTGATCGAGACGGGAACGAGTCGAATCGCGTCGCAACGGGAGGTCGAGATTCTGATTCCCTCGGGTAAAAGGTAGAAAAAAAAAATGTACTAGAAAATTGACTAAATGGTAACGAATCGGGTTATCTGGGTTACCGAGAAATTGAAGATAATCTTTTCAGACAGAAAACCCCTTGGGTGATGACCAAATTTCTTCCAGAGTTGAAGTTTCTGAGCGACAGTCTGCAGTCTCCATGGCGTTAATTGGTAAGGCAATTTTTGAATTAGGGTTAACAAGACCTTCGGGGATAAAACTTTTTCTCACTTCTAACCACACATTCGTATAATTTATTTACACTAGTGTACCGCGATAATTAATGGCTGTAACGAGCCAACGTTGATTAACGATTCGCGTGGAAACCGAGAGAAAAAAACCCCTCACTTTCCGAATGATACTGAAAACAATTATCATCCACATTCATTTCCAAGCCAAGGATTAGGAGCAGCATGATGCAAAATGTACAAGAAACGTAGAAACTCCGGATTTTTATAAATCCTGACAAAGTTTTGGACTGAATTATTTTGAGATTACGATGGGCTGAAATTCCGAAAGGAGGACAAAAGGGAATCAACGGATCGCGAGATCTCCTTGGACATCAACCTTGCTTTCATTGGACGCATTCCCGTGCGAATAACTGCACCATAGTCGTATTAGCTCAACAGCGATGGTGATATTATGTTGACAGAAGGTATCTTGAGACATGGAGATACGAGGGCTCCCTCCACTAATTATGACGTAATTTCATTGGCCAGAGCCACAACATGCGCATTGCTGCACTCTTACGGTGGCGGAGCAGCCTTTGTTGGTAAAGAGTTGGTTTCACAGTTCAGAGAGTTCGCAATGTGTGCACGCTGGCCCCCGGGAGATTTGATCAACTTCGCTTTTTTCTCTTCGTAGTTATTTATATTGTCGCAATTACTTGATCCAAGAAACCGATAGCTTTTCAGTTTCTTTATAATTTTATTACGAATTTATATTATACTTTATATGTATCCCATTACTCACCGTGAAACGAATAAATTTTAACCTTCAATAATATGATAGAAGGGACACTTTCTCTCTGGGCTGTATGGTTCAGTTAAGCTGAAAATGTGGTAGGTACTCATTTTCCGCAATCACCGTTAACCACGGTTGTATTGATTGATATCGCGCTCGTTTCCATTTCCGTCGAGTACGTTCAAGTGAACTCTGGCAACGTGCTTGACCATAACGCTCTAATTATACCCGATAACGAATTCCTGGTATACATTAATTCAAAAACCATTCCGGTAAATTAAGTACGAAACAAGATAAAGTGGAAAATTAAAAATACAAACTCAAAGCTTCGATCAATTTCGAATGAGGCAGTTTTTCGAAACGCTAACGGCCTCCTCGTGTGAACGACGCGTTTCCTGTATAGCCTGGGGGTCTGACGATGAGATAAATTTGGAACTGCACACGCGTGCAGCGTCTTTACAGCGGACAGAATTTTTCAGTGCACAGACTTGAAAAATCTAAAAAGGTCATTGCCCCAGTTTTTTAGGGTGCTTCCACACATATGTTCGAGTAGGGCTAACGGGGGGGGGATTGGGGGAAGTCAGATGAGGGCTGCAGAGTGTGTTTCTGTCGACTCACACTCCCTGGGTCCTCCGGCACCTCCAAGCGCGCTAACAGCTGTACAAATTACACAAGTTAATACGTATTTATTGATTATCGTAACACTGACATAAATTACTGTGACTGTCCACCCATGTCTTTCACTGACCAAAAGCCAAGCTTGACACGCGGTTTATGTTTAATGAATACGTTTCATTGAGTTTAGTCATGCGGATAAACTGCTGGGTTTGTGAGGAAGTGAGTATTTCTTCAACGTGGGTGTGTAACTTATCAATTAGATACGATATAATCAAATCGGGGCTCATTGTGAGTCAGAATATTTTCAATGCTATACGATTGAATAAAGTGTAATTCGCAATTCGCCATATCGTAGACAGGTACGCGTAACAATTAATAATTCAAGAAGGATATACGCCGTGTGAACACGTTGCAATAATTTCATTTTTTACTCATTTCTTTATGAATCTTGTGGCAAAATCTCTTCACACCATTGTCGGTGGGCAGCCTCTCTTGTCATTGAGTTTAAAAAATCACAGTCCATTGAACAGAAGAACGGGTGTGTAGCATGTTGAAAAAGCTACGACCGGTCGCAGTGGTCTACAGCTGGAAAAACATTTCTGTCTTATAATCCTCGGGTGGGTTAATTATACCCATTTAAGTATGCATCGGCATACCTGAAACCGTCGAAAGGCTGGACACGGTGTCGTCGTATAGTGCTCTCTAAATTTGAATCAGTGAATATACACTGATTGTCACTGATTCAAATTCAGAGTGTCCAAAGTTTAATAGTAGTCGTCGTTGTGAGTGATTAGTTGAAAAGGGGGAACCGGGCAAAGGTTTGCTAAAAGGAACGGGTCTGACATAACGAGCGACGAAATGAAAGGCATATCTTGGAAACGCAACGATTAACATTACACACAGTAACAGTCACGTTAGCTACGTGCCGCGATGTCGGGTTCCTTTCAAATCCTACGGTTTGGTCGGTCCCTCTTACCTGGCCTAATGTAAGATAGGTTTTTGCTTCCTCTTACTTTTGCGAAACATTTGCATTCCGATAAGCCGCAAATAGGACTTTGACCAATGACCCGTTTACTCAGAGCCAAGTAACTAACGGCGAACTTTGAGTACATATAACGATCGTTGATCATGATGTGAATGAATTTTCGACGATGTTCCATTTGTCTTGTCGAGTTGTCCTGGTCCCCTTGAAAGACGGTTTGATTCGCGAAAAGGAAAGTCACTCCAAGTTTGAGTAGGATGTTATTAATATCTCGGATGAGACACTTTGTATCGTGGTCTCGACGAAATTACAGCTCTCGTATTTCGTTGCGACATTGACAAAGAATCTTTGTGTCTTTCGCTACAGGGAGAATCGTTTTACCGAAGAAGCCGTATCCGTGAATCCGGTAAAAATATTTTTTCCGGGTTTTCGGTATCGACACTAAAATCCCGTAAGCGAATAAGGCGAGAGAGTCAACGCTTTCCGGTACACTCGATACATTCGTGGTCAATCAGTGTTCTACAGTTTCACACCTCTCGTTGTCCGCAGTCTCTGGCTCATTGACTCCTATTGAGTGATGGATTGAATATTAACACTGTAACTGCACAGCGATTGAAACAAGAAGAAGGAGCGTAAAAAGTTATCAACTATTGTCATGCGTTTATTCATTCGTCATTCGCCACGATATCTCAAGGTGATTCCCAGATCTGATTCCTCGGCTATCGAACCCGAGACCTTAACCTTTCTTGTCCGGCGGTTTTCTGTCCCCGTCGTAACGACACGCGGTCCTACCTTACCTCCTACCTCGTGCAGGTTTCTTTGAGGCATTCACTTCTGGAATAGCTCTAGACTACTATAGATTACATGCTTCCTCCCGCTCACCCCGGGGCTTAGAACGTTGGAACATTTTCGCTCCCACCAACAAAACTCGAACGCCTTAAGCCTCAGGACTGAGACCGGGGTCAACTATCTCGCGTGTCTTTGGCTAGGTAACGATCGAACGCCAAGTTTTAGCGACACGTGCCTGATATCGGTAGAGTCCAAATGCCAATGGTCGGACAATCACGACTCGAAAGGATGAAATGAGGATACCTTCGATAACCCCCGAGGCTTTGATTGAGGATCGACAAAGTTCCCACTTGGCTCGTGCCCCAGCCCTTGTTCCAGGGGGTGTTCGTTCCTGTGTATGACGTGTCGCAGTGTCCCCTCGACCTTTCCGCCGCCCCCCTGCGAGGAGTAGGGGCCACGTGTCGATCCCTCGAATCATTAGAAAGCGAATCAATGACTGAAATCCGCCGGCTTCGCACAGACCTCTGGGTATTTCGGAGCATAAAAAATTTCTTTGATCCTCTACGGATCGGCGACGATTTATGTTGAAAACTTGATTGAACTCTATGCGAGGAAAGAGTAGAGGCAAAAATGTAAAAAAGAAGAAAGACAGATATTGATGGAACGTAACGAACTCGCAAAGCTTTTAAATCGCTGAAATCAAACTGAATGAAATTTTACCAGTGAAAATTCTGCTCCGGTACCCGCGAAGTAGCGCCTGTGTGCTCATACCCTGACACATACAAATCGTGTGGCTATTCGACCGAATGAATTCGACTTTCAGACAATCACAATTGGCATCGCAATTGACACGTCGTACCGGATTTTATTGATTTAAACGGTACCTCGGGCGGTGGATATAGTCGACTGATTCTCATTTTACTTTTTACTTTGTTTTTTCTTTCGAGCCTCGTTTCTATTTCATTTATAGAATATTGCACTCTGATTCATGCGCGGTATACAGCGATTATACTTGCAGTCCGATGGCGGTACCGGTACGTCGTAAATATTAATGGAAAAAAGAAATACATATTGTCTTCCCACGCGAGATTGTGAAACAAACTCAACTACAGTGACATTCGATGAAAAGAAAATGTCATTGTGATAATTCAGCTTTGTTGAAAATTTGTGCGCTTCACTCTGTGCTGTGTAATTAACGTATAACGCAGCTTCGCACTCATAGGATTATAGTAATTATCTTCAGAGTGGATTCAATGCTTTTAACACAGTCGACGAAGGTCAGGGCCGAGATAAAACGTATTGCGAAAGAAAGTAGACACGTACAGTCTCTGATTAATTTACCTCCGCACACAAGTCCAGGATGTATTTCAGAGGCCTCATCACATATTGCGCTCACGGCGATAAGTCTGACTAATTACGAGTTCGTGTCACGCGTGCGCGTGCGCGTTACATTACTCTATAGATTGTCTAATATGGCTAGAGGTTTCCTAAGATCTCGCGATCGCCCACCGCCGCCGCCGCTATGGAAGCAATTTTTTATTCCGTACGTAAGCGAGCGATCGAGCAAGCAATGAGAAGTAAACAGCCTACCGGCCTATACTAATATCGCTATAATATACAGTATGACACGGTTGGCGGTTTGGTATTTAGGAAAGGCCAGCCAACCAATGTCACAACCCGTTTGAAAGGCGCTAGAATATAGCATCGATATGTGTGGACACGAATACATGCGTGTATCCACCTCTCCATCAGACTAGAATCCTCTCACTTGCCAGCCAACAATTTGCCACGCGTAACTAATTATTTACTCAAGAGACTCCTACGTTTCGATATTCAATTTGAATGACTTTATTTTCGTCATCGAGACACCATTTTTTCCTCATCAAATCGGCTCTTGATTAACGACCAACGGATTGATCGATCAATCCGACGTTAAGGTACCGTACGCGCATGCATCGCGTAGCAGACCCTTCTTAAGTTCCCCTCTCTAATATGTTGGTGAATATTCAGTTCCACGAAGGAAGGAAGAGCACGCGTTATAGAACTTCGGAAGACTGTTAACTGCGCGTTTCCCATGAGTCAAGCGTCTTCAACCCTTTCAAATTTTACCTTCTGCTTCGAGAAAGGAAAACGGGTGTTTTTGGTAGACCGGTTATACCGGTTTTCATAGTGACAAAACGATTGAAAAAAAAAACAATAATATCAAGGATTGCAGGACACCAGGCTAACGTCTGAGGGAAGGTACCCGCAGTAATTTCTCCGAGGGAAAAACGAAAGAAAAAAAATTAATTTTGCAGCTGGCAAGTTTCTAACCTGGAAAGAATCACGGGGTGAAAATCGTCGTGGAGGATAATCATCGTCGTGAAAACGCTTCGAGGATGAGAATGAATTTGCAAAAATGTATTTTCTAATGTTAAACTTTGACTAGCATAGAGACGTTGGTTGGAGTTTTCATGCGTAATATATTCAAGTTACATAATGAAGGAAAGGACTCCGGGCCCTCCCCAGAGAGGTGGAAAGGATTCCCTTGCCAGTGAAGGATCGCGTCGGGGACGGACCGCGACGTCGTTCATTTAAGGGACAGTTTGACCGTGAACCAAGGATGGGCTGCGGCTGTATAAAGAGAAGGGCAGCGGCTCGGTATCCAGAGGCTATTGTAGGGTCCGGTATACTCTACGAAAGGTTTCTGAACTCGGTTTCCACAATAGCCCCAAGCCGAACCCAAGCCGAGAACCGAGAACCGAGAACCGACCCCTACTAGACTTTGGATATGCATGAAGGCGCGTCGTTTAAAGGGGTTGATATACGCGATTCTACGGATATTCGCTATACCGGGCTTTCTCAGACCTTATTGGCGCGAGCAAGGGACTCCCGAGTGATGAATGGTTCAATACCGCTATCTCCTAACAAGTATTAAACTTGCATAGAATCTTCCGAGTTTCGATGAAAGGGACCAAAATTAAGGGTGACATTTTACCTCAAAGTGAGAAATCGTGAAGAATATCACAACTTGGAGTAGTTGAGGACGAATTTCACACGGCCGTTAAGGACGCGTGCATGATGTACGGTAACAAAAACAAATAATAATGAAAGAAAAATGGCGTCCCCTACTAGGTTTTAAGAGCGCGTTTGTAAAAATTTAAAAGTCTTTTCTTACGGGTTGTATTGGACTTCACTTATAAAGACTACAGAGAGGTTCAGTCTGAAGAGTTTACACACGCCAAACAATGTACAGGGCTGTACCTAGGGTAGTTGGGAAATAAAATTCTGTTAGCTGGCGCGGCTTGTTTTATCGTCCTTATGAGTTATGTACGTCCGAGCCAGGAGTGAGAGAGAAATTTTATTTGTATTCTTCGTTTCTAATGAGAAATAGAAAAAAAGAAAGACAAATTTTCGTAACACCGAGTGTCTAACTAACGAAGAATAAACTTAACAATGGATAATTACTATCGGGGACAGCGAGACCTACAGAGAAGTCGTTTGACGTAAGAGGAGAGACAGCAGGTTGATTAACAGAAGCAATGAATACAGAAAACCTTGTGTGAAAGTTACATCACGAAGGCCACCATCACACTCTGTAACAGTTGAAATGATCCGCTCATAGAATTACATCTCGATATTCCACTCGTTTGCGTCTGCCCACGTGTCGACTATCATTTCCAAGATCACATTAGAGAGGAAACTCTGTGCGAGTACCGTTAGACAGGATAGTGACGCATTTTCTTCGAATTTTTACTGTAAAATCAAGCTTCAGGAGACTCACTCACTTCCCAAAGTAAATCTGAATGGGTCACACTCACCACGTGCATTTGCATAAAAATAGAGGAACCTCGTCCAGTTTTACTATTTCGGGGAATGGCTTGATTCACTTTACGAACATTCCCAGTGAGTAAATCAGCCTCCTCCCCTCCCATAATGACGTATCTCGCGAACGAAAAGTTCTTTTGGTCTCAATTCATCAGTCACAACATAAGATGGGTCATGGTCAAGTGTATTGAAAAATTTCTATCGTCAATTGTGTTTCGCTCCTAAACTGGACGGTTATTTCGCTAACGAATGATGTCACGCGATAGACACGTGCCTATTTGGGTATATTCAAAACCCCGATGAAGATGAAGTATGTGGCCACACTTATTCCACGCTGCAGGAGTCCAGTTGCGGATTCATCCTGTGCTGTGTTCTCTCGCTCGAGTTAAGCTCGTTTAACAGGATCCGAGTACGGGAGTACTGAGGAGGCTGAGCTCTAGATAAACTGGATCATCGTGAGAGGGATCTACTTTTTAGACGGGTATAAAGCGAAAAAGCAGACCTGTTCTTTATACCCGTACTGAAAAACAGGTCTGAAAATTGTCCGGTCCGGTCATAGAGTAAAGATCTAAATTTTAAAGGGAAAATCTGGACATATTCGTAGCGAAGTTAGAAGACATTAGATATTATTATCACAAAAGGATCAGATTCTCGGTTCTAACTGCATGGTTTTTAATCAATGAAAAACCAAATCTCCCTCATTCATCACTGTAGTACTGTAGAGATACGTGTATGGATCCCAATACCGTCTTCATTGGATCATCTTCATTCGCTCGCGATGTACCTTTTGGTGTATAGTTCATCCCCTGCGTGCTATTGGACATGGCACAAACTGTGGTTTCATCCACTTCTTATTTTCGGGTCAGTAGCAGTTCTGAGACGTTGAAATATTCCTCCGGGTAAAATCCTCGCGGATAAGCCTGTGGAATCGGCAACCTGGGAGTCGGAAAGAGAGAGAAGTAGACGAGAAGAGGGTACCAGGATAGTCGAAGGATAGCTGGACATCTTATGAATTATTCATGGCCCAAGCGTTCCCCGTATTTTCGAGTTTAAATATTTGAATACCCCGTTGCCGTTAACGTCCTGCGGATGAAACCAGAAAAATATTCGCTGTTATCCACACTGTCCCCCTTCTTTGAATCCTGACATCGTCTTTCAATGCGCCTCGATCCCAGTCTCAGCAGCAATCGATCTTCGCAATTAAACAAGAGAACAGTGAAATTTCAACAGCGACCCGCGCAAAGTCCTGGGGCGAAAGGCGGCAGATATTACCTCATAACTTCTGGGTACCATCGTTGTATGCACAGTGTAGGAAAGGGTCTCTCGTCTTGTGTGTAGAGTACCGTGTTTCTTGATAGTCTGGATGGAAGTCCTTCCCGCAGGATATCTAGACGGTAAAAAAGATTCTACCCGCCGCGCATTCGTTTGTGTATGTGCATATATGCGGAGTCTTTCGTTTCATTCCATTCCATTCCATTCCATCCCATTCCATTCCGGTCCATCTCGTTCCATTTCATTCCATTTCCTTCCTAGCGCTCACGATCGGTCGAGTTTTCGATGTGCTTGCGAAGTGAAGGGTCTCCGCGAGGGGACCCCGCTAATGGAAGGGTCTCGCTGCTTGCCCGTTCGGTCTACGAGCCGAGGCTGCTTCTGATGTATGTGCGGTTCGTGACGGGAATTCGCGACAGTCCCGAGGTCAGTGACGTACCATCGTGTCTGAATTTTTTGTGTGTTCGACAATTTTACCTGGAGAAAATCGAAGGTTTGTTATCATTCACTTCGGTGATGGAAATTCGAAGTTCGATTGACTTTTGCGCAACTTGGATGTCGCTTAGCTCAGAGGTCCGAGGTCCGAGGTCTGATAAGAGAGGCAAGACAACCACTGTCATCCAACGGGGCAGAAGTGAGCCGAGGACAAGCGCGTTGCAAAACTTTAAACACTTTACTTGCAAATTAAAGTCTAACTTTGCAATCTCCGCGTGCATGGAGCTTACCGTATATGGAATCTATGTATACACGTTCGCGTGCATCTGTATATGCCATCTGTATATGCACATTATACAACTGTCAGTGGCGCATACACGCGAAACGTGTATATCTGCCCACGTGATCGCGGCTGGGAGGTCGATAAGAGAACCTTTTTCTAAAGTTTTGTTTTTTCTTGGAGAAAAGCGGCTGAGCAAAGCGATAAATCAACGATTTAATCCAGCGAAAATTGTGCTTCGAAGCAAATAGGAACTTGATTGCTTTGTGGAAATGAGTTTTCACGGTTTTTACTCAAATTCAAAATTCGTAATCTGGGTTACGAACGGCTTCGAGTCTCTTTCCAGATCCGCGAGTGCCTTCGCTTCTGTGCCACGAAGCCAAGGTCCAGCACTCTCCTCCATACTAAAGTCCCCCGGTTTTGCTATCGGTGTAATGGCTGCCTGTTCGCTCCGCGTCTGTCCATTCGTTCGTTCAGCAGCCGGCAACGGACGGGTCTCGTCATTCAACGGACAGATGCATCTGTTCTTCACGTTTGATACCACGACGATATCGTGTGTGAAAATCGGTCCAGAAAGAATCACACACTCGCTTTGTAAATATTATAAATATCATTCCAGCGTTATACCGAGTCGTGACCGATCCTAGAGGAAGAATAAAATGGCCAATTTAGATTCTTATCGGGTTTGGATAATTAATGCTTATCTTATCGCGATTGTCAAAATTTGTAATCTTATCGGTTAGCTCTGTACGGATATCTGAGCGCACTGTTAATTTTGACATTCGAAAGGTTTGAGACGTTAATTTTCGACGTTTCTTTCAGTCCTCGGTATGACTGGTTGCAGTTGTGTAATTTGTCATTTTCCTTTCTATCACGTACTCGTCCCAGTTCGAGTTCGAAAAATGCCCCTCAAGTCCTATTAGCATACTACGAGATTCTGTTTGCAAAATAAATTAGACAATTTACGAGACACGTTGGAAAGCAACTTAACTCGAAAATGCTCGGTTTTACTTATCAGACATGGACACGATGCGTGGGTGCTCGAATAGACACGTAACTGTACCTACCTACATTCGAAACCATACCCAACAACTTTCTGTGTCGAGTATAAAGGTTAAACCGAAATTCATCAAGCGCGGTGTGAATTTCATCAATGATTTAACGCGGGACGTCGAGGAAATAAAATCTTCACCGAATATGCGTGATCTATGAAGCAAGAAAAAAAACCAGTCCTAACTCGATCCCACGATTCAATCATCGAAGTGTTTCGATAACTTTTGCATTCTGGACGCAAGAAGTCGAAGGTCGCACGGCTACAAACGGTTGAGAAAATCTGAATTCGCTATAACCGACTATAACGAAAGAGTTCTCCGGCATTACCAGACGCCGTCTTGAACGACGTAATCGTATACGAAAGGTTACGACATTTTTCAAATGCGATGGTGTATCGGTTACTCCAGACTGCAGACTTTGGCACCACATGCTAATTCTTCAATCGTTGCTGAGGCTATCTTCGATTCAATACCAACGACTTTTTGCATCTCATATATCAGCCAGCAGTAACAGCATTCGTTCAACTTCCGCATAGACGATCCGAAGACTTCAGGATAGGAGAATAGTTGAAAATGCTGAGATCAACGGGATGAGATGATCCGGCATGAAAAAGAATAAGTCGAGAGTAAAATATCCTGCCGTCACTTCCTGGGGCACTTGAATCCAGCAGAGGGAACTGAATTGAGCCTTGGGTAGAAAAGCTCGAGACGAAAAAACTTAACAATGGCGGCTGCCACTGGTGCACCAGGAGCTGGAGTACTCGCAGTAACTTGGAACGAGCAATTCGGTTGGTGCCGATCGTTGCGAATCTCGAACCTCGAACCGTCGAGCTAGGGTACAGTAGTTGGGGTGTGTGCCAGTCACCGGGGATTCCCCCACCCTCGTCGAGTCCTACCCCCCCCGCAAGGATCAATACTAACCAGTGTTATCATGCTCTTCTACCGTGCAGCGGCTGACGCTGCTGTTCGCTAAAGGTTCGCGTTTCCGATGCCAACATTTTTACCGAATACCTACCCTTCTTCATGCGTCATGAGAATAATTTTATCATGATATGCTTGATATGCTTCTGATGACCGTTATTCTGGTAGCTGTTCATTAAGTGGATAATAGACACGAGCCTCAAAGAGCGAAGCAAGCATCTCAACACACCCATCATTCTATTGTTCTAGTCTAGTGGGATCAAAGACCTAGACAATGGCCAGCATCTACTCGAGAATTCCTTCCTCTTGTGGTCCAAATCCGTTTTCTCAAACGATCGGCATCATTGGGGGTAGAACAGACACTTAATTTGAGTACCTGACTGAAAGTTGGCTTCAACATTTTTCGGAAAGAATGTCTTATCAATGTTCTTTTTGCTGTAAAAAGCTTCCGATTCCATTGTACTAAGTAGTAAGAAATACTATCGAGTCAAATAAAGAAGAGGAGGATCGTAAAACTTCGTGGAAAGAAGTTCGTAGGAATAACATTCAACCGAGTTAGTCGAGTTTTTGGGTCAATACTAAATAAACTGCAGGCTGGGATTGGTCGAAATCTCAGTTTCAGCCAATCCGAAAGTTTTTGTTACCGAGGCTTTTTCCGCGGCTCGTACAAACTTGAACAACTTCGGACATCTCACAGGGGCGTCGAGATAATCAGTTTCGATTCGGTTCACTCGGTTTTGCCCCAAATCTTCGGCCCTAAATGCTCGAGCGTTGGTTAGAACTTTTTCCAGACTCTGATGATACAGAATTTTTCAGAACCGTATGACAAGTGAATAAGCGTGCCACCCACACGCGCAATCTCGATCGAGACGGTAAACTTTCGAGTCTGAGATTCGAGTGGAGTCATTCCTCTTCGTACAACTTTGGTAAAACTTATCGAATAACTTTTCGATATGCGTCAATTCAGACAATCAGACCGAAACTAGCTTACTTCGCGGGTTTCTGTGGTCACGGACTTTCTCGCCACTCGTACGTGTACGTCTGACTAGTATAAATCAATCGCCCGCCGTCCATCAGTCTCACCTTTTCAAACTTTTACATCAGATATTCAGACCCCCATTAACAAATTTCGGGACAGGGCAAACCCTAAATGACGATCAACTCTCCGATCCCATCACCGTTATTACACTTCAGAAACTATAAACGACAACTCACTGATGTTAAGATTACCCTCATCATGATGATATTAGAAGCTTTCGAAGTAGCCCACAATATTTTTCTGTCAATGACTCAAAGTGTTACCAAAGATTATTCACACAGGTATCAAAATCGCGAAACATGCCAGTGTCTGCACGCAAACTCAGATGACGATACTTTTAAAAACAATTAACAGTAGGATTGATAAACAAAACAGTATAAACGCTATAGGTTTGTGGACCCTGTGTAAGCATTCTTCGCTTATCGTTTATCATTTGTCATTCACGTTTATCAGATTTCAGTATCAGATTTCGGTGCACCGTCGCGTCGTATGACGACTTAAAGAGAGAAGTGCAGATAACTGTTTTGAGAGCGTTGAAAGGAAAGTGCGCAATGTCAGAGAATGACGTGGGCGTTGCATCATATATAAAGACATATACGTCGAAAATCATCGATCCGCATCTCATCAGGAAAGTATGAATCCTAGAGTAGCACATAGTACATAGACTACGAGGGGAAAACGCCGCACCTTGTATATTTTACCACCCGATATACCGTAGGCGCGGCGTCTACTGATTGAGAGTCGGAGTATGATGGCGTAGGTTTATAGTAACGAGGAGACAATATCGCTTCGTTGGCTTAGGTGCATGTCCCATGCCCTGTGGATGCTATACCTTTCGACCGTTCCGTTCCACACTGCCAATAAAACACTCCATAAGCCGTAACGTTCGCGGGTATAAACCACCGCCCTTTTCCCTCAGTCCCCGCATCCGTAGTCTAGCTAGGTGTAAACCCCTTGTCTTTCCAGGGGTTGATGCCCTTATTTAGCACCCACACGTGTCATGCATGTCGACACATTGCCGCGGGTTAAACTTACGCGCAAAGTTCCTTACGGACGCGGGATTTTTTTTAACCAATTTTAACTCAGGTCGCTCTGCATCCTCCCTTTTGCCAAAGAAAGTAGAGTTTGGGGGTGAACCCCATTTCGAGGACGAGGGGTTCGCGTCAGCCACATCACGATTTCAAGGCGGCTCAATGACACAGCGAGGAAATGATGAGTCGATACGGGTTCTGATTTTAGAAGGTTGAAACTTTGAATTAATAAAAAGCGAAATTTACTGTCGGACGAAATTTATTGGACCAAGAGATTAGACGTGGATAATGGGATTGAATTAGTTCAGAATCAGTCCCCAAAAGGGTTGGGCCTTCGGGAAGCACAATCGATTATAATTTATTGTAATTCTTAACTCGAGTGTGAATAAAGTCGAGTCTGACTTTGTTCAAGGTACGATCTGATGGTGAGCGTATGAAATATGGTAGTTTCGGGTATGAGCACAGTGCATCAAGATCGAACGGCGAACCAAGCCTTCCCTGTTGCAGTTTTAGCCCCGTAGGGCTCCTGTCCCTTGGGCTTACTCGCCTTAGGTCTACACATGGAAGGTTCTCTCTATACGTATATGAAAGTATAAATATACAATACATTTATCACACCTCGACTTTGTGCATAATTTAGTGACGAGGTATATGTACGCAGATGTTTGATACAGCTGGCGAAGAGCGTGCTGCATTTTGTGCGTTATGACGTCACACCGGGACCGATTGCAGATAGCGTGGCGGCAATTTCTACCATACAGATGCATAGATTGAGCCCGTTTTGTTACACAGTTGGCTTCCTGGCCCCAGGGTTCAATAGTCCCTAATAGGCAACTATAGCGTAACCCGTACGTTACTATCGTCAGAATGTATCGTCAACGTAATTTAGTTTTTTTTTGTTTCTTCATCTCTTGTCACGTAGCGCGTTTGCAATCAGTGAAATTAAAAATTCTTTTGTGGGATGCGCTCGCCGCAACAGAGTCGGGTATCGTAATTAGTTCAGATTCGGGTTGGAAAAAATAAAATAGAGAATGGGAGAATAGTAAAAAGAGTATCAATAAAGAGAGAAAATACGCGGTGAGATACTCACGAGAAATCCTCGAAACACGTAACGTTATACTAGATTCGTGATAGGTATGAACTCGGATGTGGATAGCTTACCTGAAACAAGACAGAAAGAAAAATATATGAGAAATTGATTAATTTTTATGATAATTTGAACCGTTAAATACTAAGGCATGTGTGTACAGGCCGTTCCAAGGGTTCGCTTAGAGGCTTGCTCGAAAACACCTGGACTGCATCACATGTGCGCGCTGCAGTCATATGGTCAGTCCGAGTAATTGCGAATAAAAAAATTACCCCATCCGGCCGTTGAAAGCTACCGCTTATACTGTTGCGCCTAGCATTAATAGTTGATACAACTTCAAGTGGGGGTTCACCGACTGAAGCAACTACAAGACGTAAGTCACAAATAGTTGTCGACTTTATCCTCAATGTATTTTACTGAACGTATGTTCTGAATTATATCTCAAAATATAAAGAATTGTTGACGGTTATTAATTTTTGGATTTTTCGATGCGAAGTCGAACAATTTCTGCAATTCTACGGATTTTTAAATGAAATTTTAGATGCACACTCAGTTCACCATCAGAAATGATTATCCGTGTCAAAATTTGTGTAGCTCGTCTTTTTGCTGAATTTGCGAAATCGGTGTGGTTTTAATTTTTTTTACGTTACTTTTTTACTTTTTCACGTTATGATTTTTGAAACTCGGAACAGCATGCGGAAAAAAATCGCAGCCATTTGCGACCTTATATGGCTACTCGGGTCGGTGGACTTCCCTATGATTCCGATATAGTATGAAATCGCTGTAAATATATATCTGACGTGACCGAGTAGTTTTGTCACATGAGATTAGAAGAAAAAAATATATATATATTCAGGATAAAAGAAATGTAAAAGAAACTTGAGGATCGTTAGAATTGCGAGGTAAACATTTCCATCAAATTCCGGATTTATCTGACCGTTTCAAGTTCGAAACGCGTTATTTCCGCGATTAGTTGCGTGTGTTTTTAAACAATGAGAATATTAATGACGTCGAATGCTACGCGGTTGGTATGAGGAGTAACCACAAGCATAACGTTATATATGAAATGAAACGATGATTAAATCGCTAAACAAAAAGAGTCAGAGTTTCAAAGCATCTGATTGGTCGAGGTCGATATCATAGTTTCCGGTACGTTATTAACATAAAAATATAAAGTATTCAATTATGGGGTTTTATCGCAACTGCCACCCCTATTAATATCGTTTAGCAACCCCTTCCCATACTCGACACACGTGTGTCTCCGGTTGTTCGGTCGCACGAGGCACGTCCCGCTATCTGCTACCAACAGCACACAGGGAGAGAGGGCAGGCAGCTCGAGTGACACAATGGGCTGATGAGAAAGAGACCAAAAAAAAGAGGAAAGAGAGAGGAAAGAAAAGGAAAACAAAAAACAAAAAATGTAGGGGACAAAAATGTGCCTTCCCTTCTCTATGCATGCGTGTACGCCACAAAGAACAAAGATAGCTCTGAGCACTGCCAGAGGTATGCTACGCGGTAGTAATTACTTTGGCGTATGTGCATCGCTCTGATTTACTCAATATCTTAAAATAAAATGATTAAATGTGCTATCTACAGAAGGCAGTATTACAAAATATCGTCCAATGAACGTGAAATACCTAATCGAGTAGTTTTTTGTTTTTTCAGATACTTATAAGTGATTGCGCGGACGCAAAACAAGACTTTTCTGCCCGAGGGCCGAAAAGATCTGTTTTGCGCCCACTCAAGAGGTACGGAAAGTGGCAGGTGTAAGAAAACCAAATTAGTTCTAGTCTAAACGGTGTGCAATGTTTTAAAGATCGTGAAATAAAGGTATTTTAATCACAAAGTGGAGGCTAGACGTTTGAGAATGTTGAGAATAACATAAGAGCTAGGTTTTTTTTTCAAATTAGTTTTCCGTCTCTGTTCCACAATCAGTTTACGTCAAGCTCGCGCTGTACTTTTACCGGGGGTCTTCGGCTTTTAGTCACTCTGTAATTAGCTTTCGACTTTTCACGAGCGAGCGAATGAGCGTTGGGGAAGAAGTCGATTTTACCCAAGGGCAGTTGCGAGGCGCGCTAAATATGTGAAAAAGCTGTGGTGTGCTGCTGTCGCTTACATGGTGGAAATGTGTCCGTTGACATTATGACTAAGCTATGATGATTGTAATTGTATATTTGTAGCTGTGAAAGCGTCCTGGACTGGACAGCGACTACGCACACTGGCGAGTCGTGACTAACGTTCAACTGTTATTAGAAACAGTGATAGGACTCGATTCCAAACAACTGGTAGGTAGGTACTTATACCCCAAATGTCAAATATTTTGTTATCCCAAACTACCACGGTCGGGAAACCAACGACTGATATACCGATGTTTTGAATACGCCCAAAAGGAGATAAAACCACATTGGGCAAACATATTTCTAATCTTCGTTCACTATCGGTAATCCGTCAAATTCGTCATTTTTCTAAACGCCTGATTTATTGCTTTGGATGTGGAAAAATAGTTGCCAAGCGGAATTCTGATTATCCTCAAAGGCTGCTATCAGCAAATAGGACCGCAGAAACCACCGTGCGATAATAACTCTGCGTCCTGATGTACGAAGAATTCCCGTTTACACAGAATTTTATGTTACACACGAGATCAAAGACAGATATCGAGTTTCTAAAATGCATTGTTGAATACTATGAAGAGATTGCAGTTTGAACTGAGAACAGGACGGAGTAAGGGACGTCAGCGCAACCTGAGCAGGAGCAAAGTCACGACAATCGACAGCTATACCTGATATTTCTGGGCTACGATACCTGGCCTCAGGTGTTCCAAATACAAGACACTAGTTTAAGGTTGGGTTTCCGATTATGCATAGATATGAGAAAATAGCTGTCTCGCTCACTGAGGCGTGAACAATTCCTGCCCACATAGATCTTCGGTGGAATTCAACCACCAGATCAGATCTCAACTAGCTAACCGAGTAGTTAAATCAATCTAAGGTAATTGGTTTTGGACCATAATCAGATTTGCTAGAAGCCGGAAGTTGGGTTTGCCAGAATTCGCAATTTCAACGCCATATTTGAACAACTCAACGCATCCTCCAATAGAAGGTAGAAACTACCATTAGAGCTGCCACAAACGACACTAGATGGCAGGCTTGTTGTACTGAATAGTGACGTCATAGCCCAAAAAAGACAGTTTGGAGCCTTTTTCTATTGTATTTAACCGATATAATACTGTTCAATGTTCTTGTACTAGTTGATTGTCACCTAGATTATCACAAGCAACAACAAAAAATGAATTCAAGAATACTTGCAGGCGTGAGATTATTCGCAGTGCTTGAGGCGATGAATTTTCTTGTGGAAATACTAAAGCGGATCTGAATAATGATGGGACGGTCGAGTGATTGATTTATGGATAAAGGATCGGGTCGCATAGGGTCAGGTTGGGTAGCCCAGACGAAATTAATCTTCATTATCCAATATTCACTGTGCACCTCCAGGAGAGGTTTGATACCGACGACCGTAGACCGTCGACATCGATATCTCATGAAACGTTGATGTAACCAAATTTGAAAGAGAGCCTCAAGCTAGTAAAATCAAAGCAAACAGCAGATAGTTGAAGATTTCCCTCGGTATCTAACACAAGTTTATGTCTGGAGACGGGGCCTGTCACCTGTCATCAACAATTACAGTCTAGAGACAAGAAACAAGATTTGGATCTCCAGAGAGCGCGACTGCAGTCAATCATAAGTTGAGTTTCTCGTTGTTACCGCCTCCCGTCGCCCGATTCGCCAGTCATTACCTTCGAAATAACCTCACGTTTTCGTACGACTCAAGACGTTTGTCTTTCAGTCCTGCCTCGAGCTGGCGAAATTGGTATAACGTATAGTGTTCGGCTTAGCCGGGTAAGTCTCGGTAAGCCAGCGGATCGATGTGCGAACGGCTGCAAGCTGGGTTGAATACCTGACTTTTCCATACCTATCGAACTATGATCGGGGGCACGCCGTTACCCCCGGCGCTTTTATCAACCAATTACCAGCGTAAAAAGGTAGTCCAGGCTGCAGTCTAGGAGGCAAACAAAGGAGCCGGCTCTCAGACTGAGCCTCGACCAGGGCACGAAACAGATTCGGATTCGGGTCTCTGGGATCCAAAAGTGGCGCAAGAAACCTCTGATGGCACGGCATCTGTCCTAGGAAGGCAAAACGGCACAAGTATATAGAGTCGGAGCCGAACAGCTGTGGCAAAGTGGCCCCGCGACGTAGAGGTGGGGCAGGACAGGGCGCGGCGAGGCGAGGCGAGTTCGTGGCAAAGTGAGGAGAGGCGAAAGACGCGGGTAAACTTCGTGCAGCCAGGAAAGGGCGATAAAGGCCAAGGGATAAAAGTGCGGAAAAGAAAGAGGAACCGGCAACGCTGCCCGGTCGATAGAAGGGTGGGGGCTCTCGTTCAGATACGGCAACGTCGCAAGGAGTCTGCTTTAATGCAGTGGTTCTCAATCCGAAAGCTCACCCACATTTTACCTACTCGAAAACGTGACGGACCCTCATCATCAAACGCATGAAACAATGGAGATGATGTATACGAAGCACAAGAGATGAAAATGTGCTTTTCGGTGTGTCGCAAAATCTTGTCTTTCGCGGTGGAATCTCGACGAAGAATGAGGATGTATCGAATTACATGGATTACAAATCTTGCTAGTAGTGTCCTTGGGTCGTTTGTACAACTTGCGGACACCGGTATAAGTTGGTAAATCAGTTTCAAGTGGTTCTTGACCCGAGTGAGTCGATAGTCAGAACCCAACCAAACCTTGAGTAGAGAGTTACGTGGCTTCTAAGTGGCAAGAATGAACTCTGTCTCGAAGAATACCTCCAGAGTATATGAAGAGAGTTGAAAAGCTCAAAAGAATAAGTGCAGAGGCTACCATTGCCCGATGCACATTCTCCAGGGAACCTGTTCGACGGGTAGAATTACTTTTGCACCGAGTATTTTCAATCCTTACAAAACTGAGCATTCGCACAATGGGAGCACTTCGTTGAAATCGTCATCAGGCAAAAGGGGTGGACATTGTTTCCTATACCACCAACATAGTAAAAAAAAGAAATATATATCAAATTTTTTTCGCGAGAACAGTGGTTCATGTGTGGTAGGTAGATGAAATTACAAAAGAGTCTAGGGGTCAAATTTCCGAGACGAAGTCATCCGACTTTGTTTGAAGTTGGCAGCCAAAGCCGAGTGGTTCAATCAGTTGGTCTCTTTCCAGGATGGCGTTCGGTCCAGCGGTCGGTCCAGACGACCCCGAAAAAAGAGAAGAAAAAGAAAAAAGAAAAAAAAGGGAAATAACAGGAGGAGTATTAGAAGAAGGGGCGTTCCGAAGGATAAGAAAAAATGTTCGTGCCTTCCTGGGCGTCTAATACTCGACCAAAGTATTCTCAAGCCTTGGGGTTTTTACCCCTGGGGACGTGAATTAATCGCAGTATGTAATCAGTAAAGGTATACACTCCCTGATTACGTGCGTGCAGCAAAATTACTGGTGAGAGACTGCAAAGGATCCAATCTGCGTATCGTGAATTAGCTCTTGATACAAGTTTGCGCGAAACCGAGTATTGGCTTGAGGCTCGTGGTTCGATGGCTTATCGAAGATAGAAAGAAAATGAAAACTGACTTACAGTCTAGAAAGAAAAAACTGTAAAAAATTACGAACAGAGAAAATAAAAATAATTGTTCGCGGGCCAGTGGCAACAACGTCGGGAAACGCCAGGCGTCGTTTGATCACAATTTTCTGGACTTTACGAGAAACCATCGTAGCGTAAAAGCATCGTATATAATTTTATGAGATTTTTATACGTCACGATGCTACGTTGCTAACTCAGCTCAAAAGAACGTGGCTGACAGAAATGGGTTAATACAGAATAGTGAACATTTATTTTTCTTTTTTCTTTTTTCTTTTTGTATCATTCAAACACGTCAATTTTTCATGTTCCATAAAAAACAAAATTCTAAGAGGGTCACACTTCTTCATGATATTTTATGGACGTACACGAAATACGAAAGTCTTTTTCACGATGTAGACTCCGAAGGAAGCGTGAAATTTTATCACCACCTCCGGAGAGACTAACACTAATGAGTGAATTTTTTATACTTCCTGTCTAAAATGACTGCGGAATCTGCATAAAGTCCTTGGATCTTAAATAATCTCGCCAATTGAAAAAGAACATAGAAAAGATGTTGAAGATTATATTAATAGTTCACAAAGTGATAAAGTTAACGCTCAATAGTCTTACGTCTAGGAAATTGCATTAAACGATGATCAAAGACGAACACACATGAACAGATCGTTATTCGAAGCTTGTCAGAGCGAATTAACACCATCGAAGATTGAAATACGAGGACATGCGATGTCCTGTCGTTGTCGGTGACCCGTCTGCATATAGATTATTGATTATTATTACCCGTTAGCATATATATTATACTATTATTGTCATAATTGAGTGACACAAATTTGGACGGATAGGATGAATATTCGAACAAATAAGCCGATGCTATCGTCACAATGAGACGATTAAATGTCAAGTGTAGCGTATACCGCGATAAAAAGTGGTTAACTTGAAGGAAATAATGTTTAAAATCACGCCCACTTTGTCCACGGTGGTGACCAGCTGCCGAGTGTCGTCATCCTCGGTTCTTTACTATGAATGATTGATGAAAGAAAAGAAAAAAAACGGATCGAGTGTAACAACTCGTTTTTGAAAGTCTTAAAAATCTTCAAAGTGGAATCATCAGACCAGTTTATAAGCAGCTTTTAAACCTGAAGCAGACTACTTTTTCTCTACTTTGAATAATTCACAGATTTGTAATAAAAAATGAACCTTTTTTCCTCTACTTGCATAAACCCAAATTCATTTACTTCATACGCGCAGTCCTCGACCCCCCTATCCTAAGCCTGTATCAAGAACAAGACTTTCTATTGGTTGTTCGGTGTTAAAAACTAAGATTCAAGTATCTTGCATCATGGTGAACAGCTGTCTATAACGACAGTTTCATCGGCTACACACATGCATGCGTAGGTTATATATTTAGATAACGTTAGACTTTTTAGAAACCGTTCGCTGTCACAACCTCGAAGATACCACACACGAAACCGAACTACCCACACAACAATCCCATGTCGTAACACCAGGCGAGACAGGTGACTGCGTATAAAAATCTCTTGGCTATTATACAAGAACACAGAAGGGTTGAATACTTGATCTCTTTGATCACCTATTATTAAACTAGAATAACAAAACGTTATATTTTCAACGATTAGCGATTTAACAAAGCAGAACCTTCGGCATGACATTTTTTCGTCCGATATATGATTGAGGAATCGGAAATCCTGGGTCTGAACCGATGTATTTCATTGGCCAGTTGTGCATAGCGTTGAATAATTAAACAAAGGCAGAGGTTCCGAAGGGGGTGCAACAGCGAATAGCACACGGAGCGAACGTTTAGGTATAATGTACACATACGTGGTACATACCGGGGCAAATACAGAGGCGCGCAAACATACAAGCGAACCTGATTGTTGATTGGATTTGAGGATGATCGCGTTCGGGCGACAAACGCGGATTAATTCCCGTTACCACCCACGGCAGCAAACCCTCGTTTCGAACCCCATTCACCCTCGCGATAAACCTCATACGTTCGGCGCCCAACCCCCAAAACCCATGGCCTGTCTGTCCGATGACTAGCTACGTGTGAATATTATTCCCGTAATAACGGGATATTGCCCAATGCGGAAACGTCGATTTTCTCTCTCGAGTGTTCGATCCACCCTTCCATGGATCGTCGGTGAACCAGCGCGGACTTGAATTTCCCTGCCCGTCTCTGGTTTGAAGTTGGATCACTAACGGATGGATAGCCGTGTTCATCCATACACGCGTAAACCGCGTGGGTACGTTGCGATTATTGTGTTCGGTGACGCAGTTGGTTCGTTGTAAATAATTATTACGGTATCGAGGGTTGACTCTGAGTACACAGAACCGGTATAGATTTATAGTGTTAAATATTACCATCGAATTAATCCTGCGGAATCTGCTATGGACGGATGAACAGCTTCTATTTGTTAATTTATCTATCGATCGTTCGTTGGGATTCGATATTTACCGACGACAATTTGACGCGACAAATCTCATTTGGAGCACGCCTCGGTTCACCCGATGATAAAACAATGAAATATCGAATAATCACAGTTATCTCCATGCATTTGACACACCTAATTAAACATATAGAACAAACGCAGTTTCCAAACGGGTTCAAAAACTGTGAAAAAAAATATGACCATTGTGATTGAATGGTAGGAAGTTAGTGCTTTCAGCATGTGTAACAACACTTTGTCGCATTGACCGTTGATATACTCGAGTGCAACGGGTATACGTAACTGAGTCGTTAAGCTCTGGACTGATTACGCTAATTAATACACGACCGACGTTCTCGTATGTGTTTCTCGAATCTACATGTACATTCACCACTCGCGGAACGGCCAGTGCAGCCCGGTTGCCCAACCCATTGCAAATTCCCATCGTCGTCGATGTACCTTGTCGCAATGAGACAGATAGACTGCTGGTACGGTGTATATATAAAGTACATTTGCAAACTGTTTGAATAAAACATGGACGAGCGTGCTTTTTTTCTTTTTTCACCGAGTGCGATCCCCTGCGAATGTCTTTCCGATGAGTGAATACTATCTCCATGATCGAATTTTCACCTGGGTCAGACTCACCTTGTGTCCATGCCGCGATGAGGCGGCACCCCGTATCCCGTGACGATCGAACTTCCCGAGAAGATGACCGACCTGAAGTATCCTTGGCCGTAAAAAGCGAACGTATGACCGTTAAACGATCTCTGATGATGCTGATGGTGGTGGTTGATTGCAGAGTGCACCTGGACCTGGGGAACTGATCCCGGATCCCACCACGAGACATACGGGATACCAAGTCCCGGTTTGAAGATCGCGGGTTGCAGGATGCAGTAAGCGAGTAGATGATGTCGACGGTGGGCTGCGATAACCGCGTGTAACGCGGACGGTGATAAACCGTCAGCCAGCAGTCGATAGTCACGTAGTAGGCCTCGAGGGTCGGGTATATCACTGCAGGATTCAGGCCAGTCACGAAAGTCACGTGGTAACATGTCACGAAAACATCACGGAGTATGTTATCACTCTTTTTTCCCCCTTTTTTTTTCAAATGTTGATTGCGAGTGAGGGTCGATTGCAATTGATAGTATCGCGTCCTCGCCTCCGTCGCAAGTTCGACGCTCCCGCAAGGGACCCGGACTCTCACTGAAACGCGCGCGACTCGAAACTGGAGAGTCGCGACTGACGGTCAACCGGGACGACGCACGTTGGCGTCGCGCGACGACGCCGTCTTCGCGGCACGTTACGAATTTCAAACGTTTCGCGGGTTTTTATAACGGGGCGTAGACCACTCACGGACCTTGCCTTCGTGCTTAGAGCGCAACTGCGGTGTAGTTTCATGGGACTGTCTCCCGTTTAACCTCTCTTTTCATCTTGTCATGCGTACTTCGAACGACTACCGTATATTGATCCAGACTTTAGCCACCCTACCTCTAGCCTCAGAAACGACCGATGCTAGTGCGACTTTATACACACGCGAGATTCACCAAAGATTCCAAGTTTCCGTGACCAAGTCGTAATACAACCAGGGGTACAGTCTATATCTACAAATCCGTCACTCAAAACTAGTCTCAACTCTGTTCGGTGGAAGCGAAAAATTGAACGTCTAAATAGATGAATGATCATGATATGCTCGTAGTAACCGTTACCAAACAGAAAACAGAAACAGGTTCGTCATTATGGTGCTTCTCATAACGTTAACATTGCAATAGATACTATGTAACGATCATGATGTTATGTAGTTGGCAAGACATTCTTATTATACTATGTTGCACAGTCACAGCATTTACTGGTTTAATGTATCATTGATTACATGAACAACAATGATCACTGTACTTTCTAGTATCTGTCTATCTGATACAGTAATTCTGGTTGTAGCTGCTATGCTGAACCTCCTTTCAATTACCCCCCAAGGAAGTAATTTCTGTAAACGTTTCAATGCTGTTAAATTCAATGATACATGATCCAGTGTCATCCTCTCCGTTCGTTGAACATGGAAATGATCAGTTTTTATTTTGGACACTTGACTAGTTTCTAGGAAGTTCATTTTAGAGTATTGGTCGGACCATGGGAACGGGATTCAGCGTCTGAGCATTCCAAAAGAATTGTGTACTCTGTACAAGTCATTACATCGTGAAGCTGCACACTGGGAGAAGACTTGGTTTCGTATGCTGTGGCGGTCGCTATGATGTGGTTCCAGAAAGACAAGGTCCTGAATGATTCGAGTTTTTTTTTCGTGCTGTCTGACCGATGGTTGGTTCGAATTGTTTACTGGAAATACCAAAGCAGCGTCGTAGCCCAGAGGACTGCAGCAGAATGTCACAAGAATTGCGCAACGTAACTTAACGTACACTCATCTTTCATACCGATACAGTCACTATCGTGTAGATATTTCACGGTAGTCGCTGCTACATGTCCAACGTATAGACGTTCAAGACCTTGTCTTGTCCTCTCTTTGCCACGCTTATATTTTGTAGGAACTAAGGCGTGGCCATTATCGTCAAATTGCCCTCTATTAGGGGGTATAAAACAAAAAGTCGTATACATTAATTGCTCGGAGACCTTAATGAGTCGCTGTGGTGAATTAAGGAACTTGAGAGTGAGGAAGTACGTGTGTTATGTAATACCACGAACACGGTCGACAAGAAATATTCGAGCTTCCGCAGATCGCCCAACTCCCTTTCGTCACATCGAATTCCGCTTAGATATTCATAGATAAAAAAAAGCCGCGGTTCTTATTTATCGTGATAAAGGAACCGAGACACGAGAACTCGAATATGAATTCAGACTGATGACAGTGTACGAGGTAGGGAATAGGCACAGACTGGATAGGAATAAAACTTTGTGATATAGTGTCTAAAAATAATTCTCGAAGACACGAGATAAAGTGATTGCATTCTCATACATGCATAAGTCGAAGGTCGATGCGCAACTGACAATGAAATTGAAATGCTAAAACCGACTCGATGTTGTACCGCTGCTGCCGTTGCAGAATTGATGTTTAAATATTAAGCAGAATTTGCAGCCGTTTGCAAAGGGATGAAACGGTCAAAGGGCGCTAAGGGAATCTCTTTAGAATTGCCACTTAACTCCTCCTACTATACATAAAGCTAAAACATCCCTGCTGGAGCAATACGCAATAAAATCTAAATTTCCCCTTTCTTCTTCTTCTTCTTCTTCTTCGACGAATCGCTGTTCATCCTGCCAACCCACACTGCAGTTGTTTAACGAATTTATTTTCATTTATATACTTTCTACAGAATTTCAAACCCTGGTTGAACCCGAGCTTTCTAGACTCCTACCTTTTTGCATACTAATTGCATCTGGAATTGGTTGCCTCTGACGATAACACCCGTGGGTCGTCAGACTTTTTTCCCTTGACCCGAATGGAGGGAAAGGCTTTTTAAAGTTATTCCATCACTCCGGGGTTTTGTGGGAACAAAGGAGAAGACAAACATTCTAAATCTTTGAAATTTTAGGCTTTTAACGATTGTGATGAGACTGAAAAATTATCGTCTTTTTTTCTGTCTGTCTATAGACGTGTGAATGGATTGTTGACGTCCTAAAGAATTCTGTAGTGTTTTTTTACCTTCTCATAATTTCCGCGACTGATGTTAACACGACCATTAAATATCCTCCGGGCATAACAACATCCAACTTCCACGAGTAAAAGTGAGTAAAGACTAATGAGATTATGACTCCTACAAAATTTGGCAAACTCCGTGACCTTCCTTTCTCCGTCTGAAAAATGATCCCAGTGCACCTTGTTGACCGGCAATCTAAAATCTGTTAACAAAGAGTCGGTGTTTCGGTCTCGTCAAACTTTTGACATTGTTAGTAATGATATTAATCGATGCTGATACGCCGAGTAAGTTTTCTACCAGTTACTTCGTGATAATAAGCGAGGTTGGTAGCAACCTCGGTAGCAACGTTTATTATCGTGTTTTCCCAAGATACGATCTCACCAGCACGTCTAATTTTACTTTTGAAGTTGCCACGTTTGTGTGCGGTATGAAAGTCTGACACGAGCAAACTTCCTAGACGGCCTCAGAATATTAATAACGGCACCTGAGTCCCCTCCGTCACTGTTAGGGGGTGCAAATTAAAATTATGCGCGATGATGTAGAGGTGGCAAAAAGTTCAGCTGCGCCTCGCTAATATATGCGATAACACAAAGCACTTGCAGTCACAACAGTGACAAAATAAAAATCCCGCAGTTATACAAAAAAAAAAAAAAAAAAAAAAATACGAATCATCGAAGCGAGAGGCATTTCAGAGTTCTCTCGCGGTAACGACCACTTCGACGATTCGCAGTAAACAACTTTAAGGTTACTTTAAGACGATCACCCCTTCGCCGAATGTCTGCGCAGCGAAGAAAAAATTAGTTGACGAGCTTCGAAGATCGATCGGTACTTTTTTCTACATTTTTTTTTTCTTACTGTTCATTGGACGGCGAGGCTCGCCTACGCCACGACCCTGCCTAACTTCTGAAGAAACTTTTAGAAAAAGTTGTAAAACTTATTCGAAGAATCCCGAAAGGCGCAATTTGTTCTCGAATGGCAAAATACTCGACGGTCCCACTCGGAATGATACGGGGCAAAAAAACGAAAAGACCGTATCTGTGAAAGTTTACTTTTCATGTTATGTATACTTGACAATTTATCCATGAAGTTGCTGAAATGTAAGAGATATCCGTTACGATCACTAATTACGTTTATGACGGGTGAAGAATAAAATATACAATTTGACACCCCATCACAGCTCTTGGAAACAGACACACTATCTAGATTTTTACTCTAGATTAGCGCGGTAGCGGTTCGACAGAGACATTAGCTTGACGAGTGGATGAACTCGTGGAACACCAGAAGCTCACTGAATATTGGACTAATTACGGTACGCATAAAAGTTTTCGGACTGGCGAAGCAAACATTACTACAGGCTTTAGTAATTGAAATTTAGTTAATAAGCGAAATTGTCGTAATTAGTGACGCTACTCCAACGGCGTAACGCTCATCAACACGGCCGCGCATCCAGGAATTAAACAAACGGACAGAATTCTTTTTCACAAACATTAATTTACCCCTAATTACGACAAAGCTTATAGTATTCAATCAACAGGAAAACCACAATTTCGCACACATCAATCATCCCGTAGGTGAAAGATTAAAGTTTTGATGAGGCCCCATAACCTTTCGAAGGCTAGTACAGAGACTTTCACAAAGTTATCAATCTCCTGAATTATATTATAGTTCCTTAAAACTATCCTCACCACGTGATAATGAGAGATATCTGAATCTCGTTCTTGTGGAAATAAAGCGGAACAAACTTTCGTCAACGTCTCAGACGATTGATGATGAGGATCAGTTTTCCAAGTCGAATCGTACTGGAGTTGAATCTGAAAACCTTACGACAGGTGTTCATCTCTGATAAACTTTGGTCGACAAGATACAATGATTGATTTTGGAAGTGTGTGATTTTATCAAAGTACCTTCAGATGGCTTCATTGAATGCATGACAGCACTCTGCTATGGTCAACTGATTTACTGAACAAAAGACAATATTTTATGGCTTCAGAGATTGATATGTGACAGTGAATAGTGCATTGCTAACTATACTTGAACAAGTTTCTTTGTCAAACGGGACTGACAATGAGCTAAAAAGTTTTCTTCGACTTTTACACCTGGAGCTCCGAGTGTCTGAACTATTACCGTTAGCGGGGGCTCTCATTCGCCTACCGCAAACTGAACCGACAGGTTGTGTAAGGGTCTTGTAATAACCGACCGTGGAATGAACACTTGTGCCATTACTTGGTAACTATAAACAATTTCCTGGTGAAATAGTAATGTATACTATACACCCGTGGTCGCAAATTAACCCCGTTGACAACCATCGATCGTATGATACGTACCGACTACGAATTTAGGAATATAATATTCAAGTGAAGGCTTGTAGCGGAAGTGCCTGTACCGATGTTTCACTGCTAATTACGTCCCCTGTAATTACCGTCGCTACTGCACTAACCGTTCGACATCACGTACACTGACAATCGAGCCGACCGGGTGAAATCCTGGCATGTATTAGTGATTAGATTCGACCCTTAGAGCCGGCAGTGAGTCGCGTCGACAACGAAGGGGAGTCCCTGCAGTGACGAGGATGAACCCCATGAATTATGTTCAGCGCTTCCGAATGACGTGGCTGCGACGCTGGGATCCAGGAGCCGCAGCATGTTTGGAAAAACTTTCACAACCCGATCGGTATTCCTCGTCGTAGAGTAGAAGCCAGTTTATGAGGCGGTAGACTCAAAGCGAATCCTTAATCCGTCTAATTACCATGATGATGACGTGACCCCGAACGACCCATTCGGCAAAACGTAAGCAGCAAGTATATGAGCGATACGTGTACGCCGGTATCTGTACGTCAAGATTCGCATGTGTGTCGGAGCGAGAGGGCTACGACACTCGGTCAGAGACAGAGAGACGAGAGACGACTAGTCCGTTCATTAAAATAAATTGCGGATTACGAGGAGGGACTTTTTGTACCGTGAATAGCGCAAGGGGTGCCCTGGTTTTACCATTGATTGCGTATCATGGTTTACGAACACGTGCAAAACCCGAGGGGGATCATTGTACATTTTTGATAACATGTTCAATGCGCCGTTTGCCAGCCGAGCAGTTTTGAATATTCGAACACTGTCGAGAAAAAAAAACCGTTTCATCAACTTTTGGATCCTTTTGGATCCTTGATCCAGGAGCAAATTGGAGAGCTGGTAACGTTTGCGCGTTCGGATTACGAGTACGTGGTCCAGGAATCGGAAGGAGGATTTGTCAGTGTTTATACAGTGGGAGAAACAAATTTTGTTTGATTCTCGGAAGTGGACTCGTTCCTTCTGGTAGCAGCGAGTGAACAAACTGAAAACCTGCTTCAAGTTAATCAACTTTGTTTCAGTGATTTTACCTTTATCAAATTCACTTCTAATGAATCACCGCGGAGAAAAAGAAGACGGTGGCGCGAGAAAACTAAGCGGTTGATAAAGATTTATGAACTTTATCTCGGTAATAGAATTTGGGTTTTTTTTTTTTCTTTTGTTTGCAAGCCTCGTTGGCTTCGGTGGCTCGCAAACTTCGGCTAACTTCAGCGGTTCTTGGTTCATTAACAAACGAAGGGGACGAACTCGTCGGGGGTGACGAGAAGATAGGAACGGAGTCGCCGAGAATACGAAGAATAAAACAAAAACTAGGATGACGCTACGAAGCGAAACGAACTTGCAAAGATTTCCAATCTTTAGAACCAACTTTTCACGAGATTTCTTATCAAAATGTAAATTCACCCTCTGTTTTTATCTCCCCCCGTCACTCTTCTCTTTATCCTTCGTTCAGCCTCTGCCTCCAGCGCAGACCAATTACCAATGAGCACCGAAAATCCTTTATCTGATTACGGTTTCCGACATACGTCACAAAATTAAAATCAGAACATCTCCAAAAAGAAGAACGTTCGGTGTTCGACTGGGATTCAAAATCTGAATAAAAATGCATTGTCAAAGAAAGCGAAAATAGACCCTCCCGAACGGCCCTTTGTCAGCTGGTACGCTCTCATTCGGTAGACTCAGCAGTTTCACATGTGTGATCACCCCCTCGGCGTGACTGCCCCGTGGGGAAGGCCTAGTTTTCAGTCTCGATGATTGCAGTTTTATTCCAATCTGCCCGGTAGATGCGTCCCTGAAGCTTGTGCCGGAGTTAACCACCCCAGGGGTAGCTGTCTGCGCCGCTGGCGTACACCTAACCAATATCGTACAGGGTGGTACTGGGCCGGGTTCCAACCGTAACACGCGAATCGACAATTTTCGCTTGCGTTTTGCGGGGCGTCAGATGCGGCGGATACGATATCCAAGTACACTTAGCTACCTGTGCGGAGTTATCACGCTTCGGCACGAGGTTGTCGTTGGTTGATTGGAGTGATGCCAAGCCCAAAACAATTTCACCAAAATAAAAACCATGGCTTCCATTTCGAGTATGAAATGTCGCCCCGTGTGCACGCACCCTAAAATTCGCGTTTGCGTAGGGGTTTCCGTTCGTTGCAACGTCGAGGGTGGTTTGGAGGCGGTGGCGATGCCAGTGGGCTGCCATAATGTAGATGGGGTGCGGATAACGTGGGGTGCCAGTGACGCCCAACCTGAACACCATGGCGGCGTTGTTCGGCTATGACACAGTTTCGGAAAAATAAAACATTTTTATATTCCTTCTTTTTCATCAACTCTGTTCAAAGTTTCAAACTGGCTGTTAAATGGTCGCGACCGAAATTGGAGATTTTTACGTACGTGCCCATAAAACGTCGAAACGTGTTTCGTTGCTAACTGCGAATGCGGTGATTATTTTCACGACATGGCGTGCGGCTCTGTACAATATCGAGTACACGTAGCTTCAAAGTTTGCCCTTGCAGCCTGTCTCTCTGTTCGTCGACGAGGCTTGCCAACAAAACTAGTCGGATTTTGACCACAGTAGAGATAAGCCTTGTCGAGGGTGTTCCCAAGTTTGCATGCTCAAAAGTTTTCCGCGACCTGATCTTATTGTTAGTCACGTAGCTGTAGGCAGGGTACACGATGTCAGTTTAGTTTTCGAAAATTTGACGACGACGATGATTATCCAGCTCTGCGTGTGAATTTCTACAGTTCATATTGCGGTTTATCGCAGACTGCAGACGTCATAGTCGAGTTAGGTTGCTGCGTGAATCTCCTCGCGGAGAAGGGTCACATGGGAGTGACGTTGAGACAGTTGAACGTAATCAGCTTCTTGCTGGAGGCGCAGCCCTTGTTTAGCAGGGTGGTTTGGAATCCGAGTAGCGAACGGGGGGTGTAAAACTGGCTAGTAAAAGGGGTTGCCTATCTGCCTGGGTCGGGCGCGGACTCTGGGTAAATGACGTCGGCGGTTTTCAGCGAGTCAATGCCCCTGGAATATACAAAGCAAGTGTAAGTGTAAGTGTATAATGGTATAGTCGAGTAAATTTTTCCAACTGTTGGGATTCACAGCGGCTTATGAAAGAGCGTTTATAACATTTTGTCGGTTTTTCCTTCATTTTGTACATGAAATTTATTTGAACGTGAGGGTAACGAGAATACACCCGGAATGGTGACGCGGTCGTTTGTCCTCATCGTATAGAAATGTAAAAACTGTGTATAAAGGGATTTGAAAAAATGACATAAATAATGAAAAATAAAAGAGAGGCCATCACCCGCTGGGTAAATAAATAAATAAATTGTAAAGAAAAATTCTGTTCATGGATGGGTACCAAATGCCCGCGGATCAATACGTACTTTACGCGTGTACGTACGTTTTATCGTGTCGTACGTTATATCCCTGCACTGAGGGGGAAAAATGATAATAATGATAACAACAACGACAGCAGTAATAATGATAATAATGATGATGATGATGATAACGAATACACCGAATACAGGATAAAAGCATTCGCAACCCGAAAGGGTCAGAGACTGATGCAAACCGTAATTTGATGGAAATTCAAACGGAGAAGAGGTGAATGTCGAAAAAAAAGAGAAACCAAATAAACGGTACTCCAGGATAGTAGTACACGAGGCAAATCAAATCGCGCAACCTTTCGCCCCGGTAATTGGTGCTTTTACCATCTCTATCATGCCTCCTTATTCGTTCATCTATCCGGGAAAATCCCCATCGCTTTTCCATCATCGCGATCGACTAATTAGCGGATTCGCAGTCTCGACGCCGGGTAGGATATTCTCTTTTGCAGACTTAAGATTGGACGTCTCGGAGGAGGGTCTGGCGTCCTTCGCCATAAGTATAAGAACCGGGAGTGACCGCCACAGGGTCTTTCACTGCTCACGATCAGCCCAACTCAGAGTTAAGCCTGTCGAGATATATCTCTGCCCTTCTCCGTTTATACTGGGCATGCCTTTCGTGTAGCACCGCACCACTTCCGAGGCCAAGAGCCAAGAGCCAAGAGCCAAGAGCCAAGAGCCAAGAACCGGGAATTCTTTCGTCCTTCGTCTGGGTATTTGGCGAGGATTACGTTCCACATCTCGATTTCCTTTCGAGTCTTGTAGGGCAGGTGAATATCTGCCGAGGATTTTCATTACACACGTTCACACATCGGATCATTATTTTCGATTTTGCTACACCTGCGCTTTTGATTTCGAGGACCAAAGGAAAAACCGTAAAACAAAAAAAAAAAAAAAGAGTCCACTCACCTCGAAGCCCGGTCCTTTATTCGATCCGGAGTAGTCGCATTGAACTCGACGCTTTGACACCAGCGTTAAAGAATAAAAAAATAAAATGAAAAAAAAAAGGAAACCAAAGAGAAGAAAGAAAAAAAGTGATCGAACAGAATAAAGCATAAAAAAATCAACCCCAAAGGCACTGTATAGATGTATAAGGGTTATAAAACGAAAGGGTATAATGAAAGGTTATTCAGCCTTGAGATGAAAAAGACGAGGAGGCGGTCATTCCCCTGTACAAGGTGAAGAAAACTTAGCCACGGTCGGGCGAGGGCCCCGCTTATACGCACCGTCCAGGTCCAGGTCCACTGACCGGAGCCAAGGCGACGTCGGCCGTCGGCCGTCGGAGTCCAGACCCAGACCTGGCGGGGGCTGAGGGCTGACCAGTCCCAACGATGCAGCGGTTCTGTAGCGGTTCTCGCGACGTACCTACGAAGGTTTCTTCGCATCCTTTCGTACCTCTCAGGTCTCGCCGGACCCTCAGTTCCCTCGAGGATCGAGACTACTACTACCTTTTCGATAAATTTCAGCCCTAAGGCTACGCTGAGCTGTTATACACACGACCGGGAGAAAGACTGGTGCAGATTTATTAAACACCTCGGATTTTTTCTCCAATTAGTGTTCGCACTCGTTATAGCTTGGGGGGTACCTCAGTCTAGACGAGCTGAAAACAGATTTTTATTCTCGAAAACGAATTCGTCGGTACATCGGCATCGTTTGCTCCAGCAACTGATATAATTCGAAGTTTTTTTTCCCAGGTAAAATGATTGAAAATTGATCCGCAGGGGCGGATGACGCGGGTGCCTCGCTTAAAATCTTCGAAATAAAGATACAGAAATTTATGAAAACTGAGGATCGTCGATGGTTATCGAAGTTATGCATGATCGTAGGAATTGTAACATTCATTATAATCTTGTCGATGGTATCGCGAGGGATTGGGTGTATCGACTGTAGCAGCAG
This sequence comes from Euura lappo, assembly GCA_018257835.1. Taxonomy (NCBI): domain Eukaryota; kingdom Metazoa; phylum Arthropoda; class Insecta; order Hymenoptera; family Tenthredinidae; genus Euura; species Euura lappo. The sequence continues at coordinate 160,770 of JAEUYN010000114.1, forward strand.
GCACGCGAGTTCCGATGAATAATGAATGGGCACAGGAAAGTGCAGTATTGTGCAACGGGGCCCATGCAGTGTTAGACCTGGGAGCACACACGCTGTTCTGTTACATGGACATGCATCCACATAAGCATACCTAGCTGGAGGAGAGGAGAAGAGAAAACAGTAGGCTGCTAAACCAACCCTGACAAAACCAAATCGAACCAAACCTCAAACCATATATACCGCAACGCACCGCGCTATAGTTGCACGCTTAGCTGACTTCTGATAAAGCTCTGCTATGTACCCACGGTGAAATACACACTGGCGAATAACCCGCGTGTCACATATGCCAACTGGCTCACGATGTATTTTCCACATTCTCCGAATCTCACCGAATCGTGTAGATTAATCGATAGCCCTGAGTGTTTAAAATTTCGTGGTACAATTATGCTTTCACCACAGTTAATGATTGTTAAATGATCTCTGACGTGAATCCATCATACGATTAGTATTTGCTAATGTATAGTTGTTCAACGAAGTTGACAATCGACTAATTATGACCGGAATAGGTATTGAAATTAGATGGAATAGTTTTTGAGTTCGAGAGAGCCTGCAAGACTCGTTGCAGACTGACGGACATAGAGGCGTAGTAATTTTAGCATTTGATACACAGCTGAGCCGCACATGGCCGTCTCTGAAATGCGTCAGATACAGACGATACAGATATGCCCATGTATCACCATCACACAGAAGGCATGTAACACGGACAGGGGATTTATATACACACATAAACGAAAGAGAGAAAAAATTTACGAGTATATAGATATACGCATACGCGTAGTGCAGACGCGCGTTGCGTTGGCAGGGGGTGCGGACCCCCGGGGCGATGCCCCCAGCTTGGGTCTAAGCCCCTACTCCTGGACGTGTACTCCCCCGTGCCACTGTACGAGTCTTTGAAAAACCCCAGGGGAGAGTATTAATAATTTAATACCACAGTCAGCTTTAATTCTTTAAAATACGCGAACGACCGAAGCCATTGCCAATTGCAGATTTCATTACGATCGGAAAAGGGGTTGCCGCGTCGTAATTATATTCGCGTTATTTATACCGAGGTAGTCCAACTCTCGCGGTATAATGGAGATTATCGTCGACCTTCGCTCGGTTCGACGGTATATTTCATACTTTCGGTGTATCAGGGACGAATTTGTGCGATTTTTGCAAAGTTTGACAAAAAAACAGAGGACAAAGTTTCTTCGCTCCGCCCAAGGTCTCCTTTTGCAAAAATTTAAAATTTTGCAAGAAGAAATCGAGTTGGACAAAAATTTGGACTTTCAAATTCTTTTCAATGATTTGCGAATAAGTGAATTTGGCGTGAAAGCCCGAGGGTCCCAGGTCGATAAGTTTCGAACCTCTTTGAGAGATATTCCGTGCGACGGTTGGCGCCACCTAGGGGTGAACCCTCGAGTTGTCTAGAATTATTAATCTTCAGTCGGTAATACAGATCTAGGGCAAAAACCCGGAACAATTGAGAAACGGAACAGAGCCACACATGTGGGAATGGTAATCGAGCCTGTCAGACGGTGTTGGATTTCAAAAAATTAGGTCCACGTTATCTTACGCAACGATTTAGACAATTGCGAAAGAAATTTCTTACTTATTGTGCAGAAATAATAAAATGACTAATACTTTCAGGGACGTAACCGAGTTTCGCAGATACTTTTTGTTTTCTTTTTTCTTCTCATAACGAAATAAAACAACGGTTACGTTTCAGAATGAAACAATTACACAAATTATTACATAATTGTAATTTCGATATTTGTTGGGATTTTTTTTTTTTTTTTTTCACCTACCTTAGCAGAATTGTGAAATTCAGAGCAGCGTGAAGACAGAATTGAATAACGTAAAATTTATAGTTTTTCGTTTCAAACAATATCCTGCATCACAAAAGTTACTAATGACTTTGAATAATTCCAAAGCCGCTTCTATGACGAGTTTTACAAAGCCGCGGTTAGTTCCGTCTTTGTGAAAGGCTTGTAGTTATTCCATCGCTGCGATGCCGCAATTGCTTTTCAACTTACCTGTAACAATGGAAAATAATCGCAATTAGTAAATGACCAGAAACAGCGTATAGCTAGTCACAACGACACAATTTAAATACCCTAACGATTCGAGAAAACGAATTACCGCACGAGTAGCACGTGACCGTGAAACGTGAAACGTGGGGAAATTAAGTATCGTTCGCTTTTATCCAAAGTCGAATTGCAATTCAGCGACATCGTTGCCGCCGGCGTTAATCGCATCTCTCTATGGCATCAAGCTGCGGGAGTGAGCGTCGATAACTCAGCTAGATCCTAGGGTGAAGGCGTTTTGTTAGGCCTGAAGGATGTCTTGACACAAGGGATGAAGAAACAACAACCTGGAGATGAGAACGTCGGGAGATAAGGGAATAAACGACGCCCACCAGTCAGACCCTGGGATGAAACGAATCCGATACAACGGAGTTGGCTCCTGATTCTACGCGATATCCCGTGGATACGCTTTTTCTCTTTATGGCTATCCGCAGTCTCTTATCTAACACCAGTTATCTACAAACTTTAACTCATATAGAATTACTACAGAAGCGAGTTTTTATCACCCAGACGCATTGCAATCGTTGAGATAATTGCTTGTTCAACATTTGATTGGACATTAAAAATCTGAGCAAAAAAAAAAAAAAAAACTGTTGACCCCACGAAGAAGCTATAATCGTTTTATATTCTATGAAACGAATCTCATTCTTTACAGTTGTTTTCATCGGTTTTTTTTTTCGGTCACATTTTCAACGTAATTGGATGTAATGAGTGTAAAATTATAATAAATTTTAAAAGCCTAAACAGAAGGACGATATGCTGAAATTAGAGCCGGTTTACGTTCAAAATATTTAGTTTGGAGTCTCCCTTTGTATATATTGTTGGTAAGGTGAAGTAAGAGTAGCCTATTTATCGAACGTTCTCTTTTCTAGCACACATAAACCTAGTTTCAGTGAATCAGACCGGTTGAGCTTGTCGAAGTAGGGAAAGGTATGCGTTAAGAAAAGTTGAACTTTTGATATGAAAATTTCAGTATTTGATACAGTTCAGGAATAAGTAAAAGTTTGTTTTGTAACGGAACTGTAAAGTATGAGAAGTAAGTACGAGGCTATATACCACATCGAACAGAACTCAGCCTTAACAAAAAGATTTAAGAGTTTGCTAACAGAAGTATACGCCAACTTCGCCCACGCTTGGTGTATAATAAAAATAAACTTTGGAATCAAGCCATGGAACTTTTTCACAGTGTTAGAAATGAGACGCTAGAGACTTTTAGCACCTGTGGAATACCACCTCCATCTATTTTAAACTACAAAAACTAAACTAAACTAAAATTCAAACTACAACTTCACCCTCATAATCACTAAATGACAACGAGTTGCAACATGCCATGTGGGTACCGAATCCACATGTAACAAATATCGATCGACGTGCAACAATCGTGATTACACAACGATTCTCACTCAGAGTCGATCTAATATGTGCATACATAACGAAACTGAATAACGAGATTATATTTCGTAGTCACGATCATCGGTAATCGTACTCGATGCTTGTGTCAAACACTACACATTATAGTCAGCTATCAACAATTCTTGCTCTCATTTCTTCTTCTGGAAAGAATTGTGAAAGCCATTTCGGGGTGTGGCGTGAAATTCTGTTTCCAATCGAATATCGTTACTCCGAAAGTGTCACTCCGCAATGCATGCTCGTCGTAAGCTCTCGTCGGCAATCTCCACGCATTCCTCGGAGTTACTCAATCAAAGTGACCATTTGCTCCAGAAAATTGACCACACGGTTACTTAAGATAGTCGCCATATCCACTCCACAGAAGAGTCAGGATGAGAGCGATGAAAAGTTTTGGGGAATGTTCCAAGGGGCGAGAGACCATAATCTCGGGTAATGATATTATACTAACTCTCTAATCCAGTTTACTGAGCTGTTTCATTTGCGCGCTGCGAGTTTCAGTCTATCTGGTAATAAATTTGGGGCAAGTACCACTTTGCCATGAGATGGTGACCTAAAAACTGACAGTGTACCACTGGGGATGTTCGGACGGAGGAAGAGACCCCCGTGCTACTGGTGCTGCTTGATACCTCCTTTTTTTCATTTCAGATTTGGCTCAGTTTTAGCTTCGGGGTGGAAAAACTCATTCCCACATCTAAGAAGGAGACAAAAACGTTCAGACAAGACGTCACGGAGCTGAAATACCGTGTTATATATACGGAATATAAGACGTCCCTGAGGTACCGGGGGTGCTGGCTACTCCCAGGGTAGTGGGAAGCTAAAGGAGACGTAAAACTTTCAACCTGACACAATTTTTATTCCCCTAGCTTCTACCCCTGGTACCGTATCCCCTTCAAAGGAGCCCGGCTATCTCAGAGACGTTCGAGTCTTCTTTTCTCCTCGCTCTGCTGCCCCGCTTCTCGCTATTATCTTCCTCATTTTCATCTTTATTTCATTCTTCTTCTTCTTTTTTTTTTGCGCTCGTGAAAAGTGGAGACAGTAGAAGTCGCGGTTATATATGTGAAGCAACTTGAGTTTCTTAACGTTAGCGAGTGTCAGTATTATTAAGAATACGAGTCTTTCCCTTCCATATTGCAGAAAAGTCGACACAAACACAGCTGCTGAGTATTCTCCAGAATCCGAACCAATAAATTGTAGATGTGCTTTCAGAACGAAAAGTTATCATAACCATATCGTGAAAGGGCTGATTGACAAATATTCGATTCACGTAAGTCGCGAATTGACATGCCAATCGCAACGCGCTATAAGGTAAAAGGCACTTTCTCATTCTCATTCTACACGGTCTCGTCGTTTGTCGAAATTTTTCTACAATACGAGATACTCGGTATCGATTCAGTCATCACTTTATTGGACTAGTCGTGATGAATCACAGTCACGTTATCAGTGGCACTTCGCTGCAGGCTATGATAGTTGACGAAATGTCGTTATCTAGCAAAAGTATAATCTATGTCGTCTGTTACCCGGGGGATATAACGTCTGTAAACTCGAGTCGCCTGTGGTATACGTTATAGTCGACAAGCTTGGAGACAGGATACCGACAACGTGCTCCAACTAACGATATCACGAACAATGCCCGCACCTTAAGACGCATGGGGGCAAGGAGACAGACGGAGTGCGAAGACCAGGAAACGAGCGGGGTTCACAATAGTGAAATTCAAATTCACCTCCTACACGTATTATTCATGCATAACATATATAATTCGTGGAGATTGTGGTGAATCAGGTATATGTGTATGTACACGAATGAAAAAAAAAAGTATTCCACTCAAGAAATCGGTTTCTTTATTCAAACAAAGTTTTTTACCGTGTATACATTTCCGAGTATCGTCATAAAATCGAGATATTAAAAGCTCGCAATTATTTATTTATATTGGAAAACGTTCCGAAAGTGCAGTGCTTGTACAGAAATATCAGAGATCAATGAAATGCGATCGAGAATATGACGACATACATTTGAGGTCAAGTTTCGAATATGGCAAGTATTAAGTTATTGATCTAAAAATGCACCTTGGGCAGTCATACAGATATCTAGCAGCTATTACGTCATAGAATTAAAGATGCTTAAAGAGAATCGCTCTTCTCGCAGGCTACTCGACATTTAATTGACCATGCTTTCTTATCTATTTTGTTTTTAAAAACTAGGTTATAGTGCTTCAGTCCATCATCCGAAGATAAACCCAGCATCATGAATGTAATTCCTAATCAAAGTACCCAACACTAATTTCACTGTCGCAACATTGACGCATGCCGTCATTCCATGTCATTGCTCTTATATTCGAATGTGTAGAAAATAAAAGTTGGGGTTAAGGGCCTTACGGAGCCGACCCAATCGCAACTGGTCATCGTCACGGTTATAATTATTAACTCATAAAAATAATATTGGAATGTTGAATAGCAGAATGTGACGGACTGTACTGCAAGCGGAGTGTTGGACTCGGAACTGACAAACGCCCTTTTGTTACGGACGCAATGTGGGAAAACGACGGGTTACGTTTGCCTTTTGCATATTAAACAGCGCATCCATTAAATAATGGCGACCTCGGGCTACCGCTGATATGATTCTTTACGAGCAAAGTGGTTGTATTGTTATAATATGTACACGTCAGCGTATTGCAAACGCGTGACCATTGATAAATAGTTTTTAGTGATTTCCTGGGTATAAAGTTGCGTTTGAAGAAGAAATCTCTTCGGCATAATTGAATCCTAATGAGGTTGACAAGCGGTAACAAAATTAGCATCATCGTTGACCCTCCGCTGAAGCGTTTCATCTGGTGTTTTACAGTGTGGTCAAAAATTAGCTAAGCTCTCCGAGTTTCTCGCGGTTGAAATAAAATTTGAATATCGGTTACAGTTAAAACATTTTTTTCGTTTCTCTATTCAATGTGAAAGAAAAAAGAAAAAAGAAAAAAAACTTTGCACACAAAAGTTGTCACCGCGTGTCAAAACAAGGAACAATACCGTAGATTATTTAATATTCCTGGCAAGCAATCGCACCGCGGTTTATCCTACAACTACGAGGTTCTCCTACCCCATCGCGACCATCTTGCAATTGTACTGGTCGTGGCATTGCGCAATTATGAAAGCAAGGCCTCCGTAGTGACTCAATGAAGCTCCCAATACCTCGTCAATGGCTTTTATACACCGAGTCTTTTGCCTCTTTTCAAATATATATAGCAGGTGCACGAGGGACGGGGGAGCACCAGTTGCAATACAGAGATGTACGTACTAAAAGGAGTAATTACCGAGGTATAGCAGTCACCTATTCAAGCTTTAACGTATATGCAGTAATACAGCACATCCCTGTAGTCGGCTATTTAACCGCTGTAATATCTCATCCTGTACAGTACCGCTCATACATGAATGCGACATTTCTAGACGAATGGAGATCAGAGGACCAGAAGCTAACCAGTCCTGGGTGGGTTTTCAGAGGCCGTTTTTACTACCGTAATTTTCAAACCCCCAGAGGTACGAGGCTACTTCTTTTCCACTTTGTATACTGAAATGGTTTTTGACCGTTGTCCCTCGGGGCGAACCCTAGCCAAACTAACATAGCCGAACAAAAGAATTGAGAGGCTGATGCGAAGGGTAGTGTTTGATGAAAAAAAACCACTACGGTCAGTCTCGTATTATACAGCGGCTGGGTACAGGTGTGAAACATATTGCGGGATATAGGTTCATTCTCAAACAGTTATTCAACGATTTCGCACGTTCATACCGGTATATGCGAATATGGAACGTTCACATGGGACCCCCGACGCAGGAAAATATCGGAGCTGGTTTCCAAACGTTCGCATCTGTACACTCATCACGGATATGGTGAACGGCGGTAATGTCGAATGATTATTCTCGTCAGCTTGGGAGAAAAAATTCTTCCGAAAAAGGATCTTGGAGTAGATAGATAGAGTTATATAGAGAGAGAGCAATTGAAACACCTTTCGCCTATCCAATCGTTTCGAAATTTATTTCGTGATCACTATACTGCACAGTTTGCGTAATACCGGAGTTGGCTTATATCGAAATCATTTAATACTACGTCAAGATTCTCGGGGCGGGTTTTCAATATCGTTGGATAAAATTCTCCTCTCAGGATTTACTTCGCGATCAATAAGAGCCAGATAAAAAAATGCGGGATTTATCATCGCGTGATCGGGCAAAATAAATATCATACAATTTCGTTACTTTTTTCCTTTCCTCTTCGTATATTCGAGGAAAATAGATACTTTCAGTCCTAACTCTTCCAGGGGTCGTTTGAGCCGAAATTTGACAGGCGAACCAAAGCCAACTGGAACTAAATGAGACCGGTTGCGTATCATCACGGTAGAAAATGTTGGACCGTCAAGAATTTCATTAGCGAGTGATAACGTGTAGGTTCCGCGCAACGCTATAGAAATAAAAGCGAGCATTGAGCAAAACCCTTGAACGAACGTTTTTTTCCACTCCGACTTTTCAAGGATATTTTTTTTCTTTTTCATACTTCAGAGTTAGGAGATTTTCTCGCGGGCTCTTGATTGTGTCGCATTGTTCCGTTTATCCACTCAACTTTGCCTCGCAAGACAAATGAACCAACAAGAATAACCTGCAGCGACGAATGATCTGAGATTGCTGATTTTTATTTATTCATGGTTTGAAATAATAATAATAATGAAGTCAGTGTGATAAATGTAGGTCGGAGTGATTTCGCCTAGCCTTGACACAATAATCATATCGCAATTGCTAGTTTTGCGCGTAAACTTTCGGCCCGAGTTAGCGAATGAGAACGCTCGCAGAAAAGGAAAGAGTCCTCTCAGATTTTTTTTTTTTTTATTCACAAAATTTGTGTGTCATTGGAGTGTACACTTATTACCACATACTAATTATGGCACGCATTCTCATTTACCGTGGGCCGATCGTATCGTGTCTTGTTCATACTTTCGTTTCAATATTGACCTATATCAAGCTGGAACCGCCACATTGGAAAATCGAGATTTGACCTATGGAGTAATTAAGGGCTGATTAGAGGCTAATTAAATGCCCTAATGCCGAATTAAATGCTCCCCGGGATTTGAGGGAAATCAGTGGCGGTGCCAGTTTGGGATAATTCGGCACCGCCACATCGCCAAAACACAAGAACAAGAATGAATTTCAAGAATCTGTCCGGATCAAAATTAAAGGCTCATTAAAGGCTCTAGAAATCAACAAACAAAACGTTCATCAAGAGTCACCTTCATTCGAAAATCGATTTTTTTAAAAAAGACCCTGTGGCGGTGCCAGCTTGTGATATGGAGCTGCAACCACCACGTCAAAAATACTAGAAGAAGTGAAAATTTCGCAAGATTGTTCGAGTGATGATTAAAGGCTCATTGAAGGCTCTAAGAATATATGAGTGGTCATCCCTTATAGAGCTCACCCCTGAGCGGGAACACGCCCACCGATAATGACGTACTGCAGTAAGTACACTGTTTTCTGACTCCATCCAATACTTTTACGAGAAACGTAAGATTTATTCTCTAGGAAATTGAATATTATATACAAATCCAGCAAATTATATGCTCCGCCCCCCGAGGGGGTAACTTACCCCCAACACGCCAGAATCTTTGTAATTCGAAGCCGGAACGAGATAAAGAGTTCGGAAAAGCCTCAAAATTGTCGTAGAATTAAAGGCTATAGCGATTTTCTTGCCCTACGAATTAAATGCTCCACCCCCCGAGGGGGTAACTTACCTCCAACACGCCGGAATTTACCCAACTCTTGGACGGAACGAGATAAGGAGTTCGGAAAAGCCTCAAAATTGTCGTAGAATTAAAGGCTAGCGATTTTCTTGCCCTACGAATTAAATGCTTCACCCCCCGAGGGGGTAACTTACCCCCAACACGCCAGAATGTTTGTAATTCGAAGCCGGAACGAGATAAGGAGTTCGGAAAAGCCTCAAAATTGTCGTAGAATTGAAGGCTAGCGATTTTCTTGCCCTACGAATTAAATGCTCCACCCCCCGAGGGGGTAACTTACCCCCAACACGCCAGAATGTTTGTAATTCGAAGCCGGAACGAGATAAGGAGTTCGGAAAAGCCTCAAAATTGTCGTAGAATTAAAGGCTAGCGATTTTCTTGCCCTACGAATTAAATGCTCCACCCCCCGAGGGGGTAACTTACCCCCAACACGCCGGAATTTACCCAACTCTTGGACGGAACGAGATAAGGAGTTCGGAAAAGCCTCAAAATTGTCGTAGAATTAAAGGCTAGCGATTTTCTTGCCCTGCGAATTAAATGCTCCACCCCCCGAGGGGGTAACTTACCCCCAACACGCCAGAATGTTTGTAATTCGAAGCCGGAACGAGATAAGGAGTTCGGAAAAGCCTCAAAATTGTCGTAGAATTAAAGGCTAGCGATTTTCTTGCCCTACGAATTAAATGCTCCACCCCCCGAGGGGGTAACTTACCCCCAACACGCCAGAATGTTTGTAATTCGAAGCCGGAACGAGATAAGGAGTTCGGAAAAGCCTCAAAATTGTCGTAGAATTAAAGGCTAGCGATTTTCTTGCCCTACGAATTAATGCTCCAATCAGGGTAACTTACCCCAACACGCCAGCTGGAATTTACCCAACTCTGGACGGAACGAGATAAGGGAGTTCGAAAAGCCTCAAAATTGTCGTAGAATCAGTTAGCGATTCTTCTGCCCTACGAATTAAATGTTCATTCCCCGAGGGGGTAACTCTACCCCAACACGCTAGAATGTTTGTAATTGAAGCTGAACGAGAAGGAGTTCTGAAACAAAATTGTCAGAATTAAAGGCTAGCGATTTTCTGCCCACAATTAAATGCTCCACCCCCTTGAGGGGGGTAACTTACCCCAACACGCCACCACCCAACCCTTGACGGAACGAGATAAGGAGTTCGGAAAAAGTCAAAATTGTCGAATTAAAGGCTAGCGATTTCTTGCCCTACGAATTAAATGCTCCACCCCCCGAGAGGGTAACTTACCCCCAACACGCCGGAATTTACCCAACTCTTGGACGGAACGAGATAAGGAGTTCGGAAAAGCCTCAAAATTGTCGTAGAATTAAAGGCTAGCGATTTTCTTGCCCTGCGAATTAAATGCTCCACCCCCCGAGGGGGTAACTTACCCCCAACACGCCGGAATTTACCCAACTCTTGGACGGAACGAGATAAGGAGTTCGGAAAAGCCTCAAAATTGTCGTAGAATTAAAGGCTAGCGATTTTCTTGCCCTACGAATTAAATGCTCCACCCCCCGAGGGGGTAACTTACCCCCAACACGCCAGAATGTTTGTAATTCGAAGCCGGAACGAGATAAGGAGTTCGGGAAAAGCCTCAAAAATTGTCGTAGGTGTTCAGCGGCGGGGCTGGGCGATTTTCGCCCGAATTAAATGCTCCACCCCCCGAGGGGGTAACTTACCCCCAACACGCCGGAATTTACCCAACTCTTGGACGGAACCAGATAAGGAGTTCGGAAAAGCCTCAAAATTGTCGTAGAATTAAAGGCTAGCGATTTTCTTGCCCTACGAATTAAATGCTCCACCCCCCGAGGGGGTAACTTACCCCCAACACGCCGGAATTTACCCAACTCTTGGACGGAACGAGATAAGGAGTTCGGAAAAGCCTCAAAATTGTCGTAGAATTAAAGGCTAGCGATTTTCTTGCCCTGCGAATTAAATGCTCCACCCCCCGAGGGGGTAACTTACCCCCAACACGCCAGAATGTTTGTAATTCGAAGCCGGAACGAGATAACGAGTTCGGAAAAGCCTCAAAATTGTCGTAGAATTAAAGGCTAGCGATTTTCTTGCCCTACGAATTAAATGCTCCACCCCCCGAGGGGGTAACTTACCCCCAACACGCCGGAATTTACCCAACTCTTGGACGGAACGAGATAAGGAGTTCGGAAAAGCCTCAAAATTGTCGTAGAATTAAAGGCTAGCGATTTTCTTGCCCTGCGAATTAAATGCTCCACCCCCCGAGGGGGTAACTTACCCCCAACACGCCGGAATTTACCCAACTCTTGGACGGAACGAGATAAGGAGTTCGGAAAAGCCTCAAAATTGTCGTAGAATTAAAGGCTAGCGATTTTCTTGCCCTACGAATTAAATGCTCCACCCCCCGAGGGGGTAACTTACCCCCAACACGCCAGAATGTTCGTAATTCGAAGCCGGAACGAGATAAGGAGTTCGGAAAAGCCTCAAAATTGTCGTAGAATTAAAGGCTAGCGATTTTCTTGCCCTGCGAATTAAATGCTCCACCCCCAGAGGGGGTAACTTACCCCCAACGCGCCAGAATCTTTGTAATTCGAAGCCGGAACGAGATAAGGAGTTCGGAAAAGCCTCAAAATTGTCGTAGAATTAAAGGCTCGAGATCGTCTAGCCCTGCGAATTAAATGCTCCACCCCTCGAGGGGGTAACTTACCCCCAAAGTGCCAGAATTTACATGGATTTTTCATATTGTACAGGGTGTATAAAAATGATGTGTCGCCACTTCGCAAGATGATTGTCCAACTCAAGATCGGTGAAGACTTGAACAAACATGCCCCCGAAAAATTGTAAAAAAATGTCATTGTTTAATGTTAAAATTAATTTTCCGGTCCTCGATGACTTGAGATTTTTTTGTTCTTCAAAGGCCCCATTCGATGAGAAATATTCAACTCACACCCATGGTTCGTCGGAGACTTTTGTTACTCTCGGCGAGTAGAAATCTTTGAAGCAATAATATTTTTTGTTCCATTTGATCGTGAAAATGAGTGTCAAGGACAATTTTTCGGGCGCAAGTTTTTTTAGATCTTCACCGATCTCGAGCTGGATAACCATCTATAGCGAAGCGGCGGCACATCATGTTCATACACCCTGTACTTCATTTTATATTTGTTTTCGCCACAGTGTGCGTGAAACGCGTTTTTACGATTCTATATCGGGGTGTCAAATGCTGTTTTATACAACAGTATGCGTTAAATTTAGAAGCTCGATGTTATGTCTTATGAGCATTGTGAATGCGTCTATTTTCGGGGTATCAGTGAGGTATAGGGGATCAAATGTTAGAATGCAACGAAAATGCGAACGAGACGGAAATCCGTGCGAACGAAAGTAATATTAATGCGGATGAAAAAAGTTTGCCAAAGACAGAAGATGGAAAAAGACGTATGGATGGTCGATGTGTCAGATTGTGACCGATCCAAATGTATGGTTAATGTGTCATATTATTACCGATCATCGATTGTTCAGACTTAATATTTTTGAAAAGTTTATTGCAAGAGAATTCAAATCAAAATGTGACAGATAAAGATATCAAAACAAGATGCACTAAGAACGAGAAAAGAGGTGACATTTTCAATGCCTTCAATTCACCCCCTAGTGTGTAAAACCGTCTTTCACGCCCTAGGTACATAATATACTAATTTCGTCAATGCAAGTCTTGCATCAGGATGTTATGTCCGCGAATAACGAAGGGGAACATTAGGAATTTAACTCATGCTCATGATTTCCCGAAAATGATTGTTCCTGACGAAATGAGTCTATTGTTTTCATTCATTTACTTCCGAAAAAGCATCTGCCAACAACAGACATGTATCCACGGAAGACCAAAAGAGATTGGTGCATAGTTTTGATGACAAAAATTATAAAATAATTCAGAAATAAATAGTAGAAAAATTTTGCCCATCTGCTTTCACATCCTCAGTCGATGCTACGGAATTTTTTCTAGAGTCTGAAAGCAGTTCATATATTGAGTTGCAGAATATTCATAACTTGGACAAAGTTTTTCAAACCGTGTCAGAGCTAGAATTTCAATATGTATAAAAACTCAGCGATCAAAACGGAGAGGTCGAGATTGGGAGCTGTGTCGAGTTGAGGTGGACAGCTTTACACATAAATTTTCACAAATTTGTATAATTCATTTATTCCATTCCAAATCAATTATAAAATATATACAAATTCAATAATTACTATTATTAACTACTAATACTACAACTAACCAATATTACTGAAATTTACAAGTAAGTCATAAATTTTAACTTCACACAACAATATGTATAAATTAATACGCACGTACAGTACAGTACATGCACAACGACATTTGTGTGCATTCCAACTCAGTTCGTCTCCGGATCGAGCTAATTGTGAGTTGTGGCAGTAATTTTAAAATTTTCAGAAATAACTGAAAGCGTTTCAATATAAATTATCGCGAGCAGGTAAGTTTTAACAATTTTCATAGTATACCAATTTTTTGTTCATGCACAGTAAACCCAATCTCAAATCTTTGATTAGATGGGTTTTCATTTTCTGAGGTTTTCTTTTGAATCTCGATTTATAGATATTTCCGTTGTTTTTACTCTAAAACATTTGTTATGACGCGGTTGAATCTAAGTCTGCACTACAGCGCGACAATGTCGCATGTCGCTCTATTGTACTTAGCAGCATATCGTTGAGCCCTTTTTCGAAATCGGTGTTTTTGATCTACTTTTAATAAAAGAATATGCAAAAGGCATCGGTCGTCAGTCTTCGCTGTGATTTCGGATCGTTAACACTTTAACGTAACGAAGTTTCTGTAAGTGACGTGACGCTTGAGTGAACTTTGTGAAGTCGGAGGACAGCCTGCTAATAGTGATATGAAAAAACACAAATCTTCTGGTGAACAAACAATGACACGACGCCCAGGAAAGCCTTTCAAAGTAGACCGGAAGCTTGTCATCGGTGTACTCAAAAAGTATAAGAGTGCGATTATACTTCCCAAGAACAAAATCGTTTCCAAATTAGATCCAGTTTGGGGTCTAATATCCAAAGACTTGGATGATAAGCTCTCAGCACGCACACTATATTCGATGGTGTGCGCTGCTGATATTCGCAAGCAAATATCATCGGACCTTGAATGCGATGAGGTAGACGTGAACGCGGACGATGCTCCTAGGGATGCGGATTCTTTTGCGAACCCTGGAGATGACTCGAGCATTAAGCCTGGAGAAGAGGTATTCGAAGTATGGGCCGATAAACAGGGATTCGAAGATCTCTTTGTGGAGAAAACTTACGTGAGACGGGAAGCAGCCAGAGGCAAGCAGTATGAACGTCGCTGTACCACCCTCGAACCAGGTCGCTGGCAATACTTTTTTACGGATGCGATTTGGAGAACTAGAAAATTGAAATGTGGCTTCAACTTTGAAAATTCAAAGATGACGCTCGATGGTTCGAAGGGTTCGGCAAAAGGTACGTCAATTTTTAAATTTTAATGAATAAATAAATTTTAAAATTCTTCAAGATTGACTCAACATTGTGACAGAAGAGTAATGGAATACAAGTATATAATATAATTCAAGATGAACATAATAAAGAAAGAAAAAGAGATAGTGAAAAAGAAAGAAATAGAGAAAAATAAGAATAAAATAGAGAATGCATAGCACGAATTGAATTAATAATCTACGAAAATATACTAAAATGATTAAACTACAATAACAATGAATATAGCTTCAATGAATGCCACCGTCATCTCGCGTATTTCAAGTAACATACTAAAATGAATCTAATTTGATTCACGGCACGACAATGAACAATTCATATTATAGGACAAGTAAAATTATTCATTCATTTCATTCATTCATTCATTCATTCATTTCATTCGTTCATTCATTTCATTCATTCATTCGTTCATTTCATTCATTCATTCATTCATTTCATTCATTCATTTCATTCATTCATTTCATTCATTCATTTCATTCATTCATTTCATTCATTCATTTCATTCATTTCATTCATTCATTCATTTCATTCATTCATTCAGGTTCGAAATACAGGTACAGCGCAAATGGTAAATTAAACACACCCCTATACCGCTGCTGAGAAGAACAATCCTCTAATTAGTTTGGAAACAATTGCAATAAAAATAAAAATTCATAATTTGTCAAAATCAAAACAGGAATATTTAGAAAAAAGTGAACAGCAATAACATTCGAGGCGATAATGATATGGGGTGCTCCATGCCATATTGACTTGCCGGCGACCCTTGACCCTTCGGATCTGGTCCGTGATTTTTTGTGTCATTTGTCCGACTCTAAATAGTAACTAGAATTCTTCTCAGATTTTTCTAAATGAATTTGAGCATTTGGTGAATTTTAAAAGTTTTTTTTTCCAACCCCTCGATGGCCGTAACTGAAAGATCTGGAATAATTCTCAAAAATTCTCTGTCAGAAATGAAAATTTTTTACCTAAATTACATCACGTCCAAACTTTCGCTTTGATCTGATTTTCAGATTTTTCGATTAAAAAAAAATGAAAAAATGGAGGAGGAGATCAAAACACCGTAAAGTTATTGAATCCTGAATAAAACTTGAGTAAAATTAAAAATAAAAAAGATGATTATAATGATAAAATAATAATAAAACTCAGTCATATCGAAAAAGCTAACAAAACAGGTGGAAAAAAAGTTAAGACGTAATTTAATTTGGATGTAAAATTTTCATTTCTGACATAGAATTTTCGAGAATTTTGTCAGACTTTGCGGTTACGGCCATGTAGGTGTTGAAAAAAAAACTTTGAAAATTCACCACGTTCTCAAAATTATTTAAAAAAATCAGAAAATAATTCTTGCTGCTATTAAGAGTCGGGCGAATGACACTAAAAACACGGAGCAGATCTAAGGGGCCGAGGGTCACCGGCAAGTCGCTTTGGTATGGAATGCCCCATATACATATATTGATGATAATATGATATTGTTTGAATGTACTTGGTATGCGACACTATCCGCTACCGAATATTTTAACAATAACAATAAAAATGATAATAATAATAATAATAATAATAATAATAATAATAATAATAATGAGAGTAATAATGATAATATTAGTAATAATAGTAATAATAATAATAATAATAGTAATAATGATGATGATGATGATAACACTAATAATAATGATAATAATGATAATATCAATAGTAATTTCCATACATTTTTTTGGTGATTCATAGGCACGTGCAATTGCGGCGGGACACTTAACTGCAAAGTCGACAATGCGATTTCTGGGGAAAAAACTCTGCTCACGTGCACTGTGACGAAAGGAGATGGGGTGTGCGGAAAAATTTTTCTACGTGCACCATTGCGTCAAGAGGCCGGCAAACAAGTGTGTGCGCAATCCGCCACGATATATCACACTCAAAAAGCCGACGAGTTGATGGAACCAGGGGATCCCGAGCCCGCACACCTGCCCAAGAAAAGTGCTTTTAATAATGCCAAGCATGAGTACGTGGCATCGCAATGGCTACACCCTGACCCGATTCAAGCATTGCTGCTGATGAAATTAGAAACAGAGCAGAATACGATCCAAGGTATCGGTTTGTACCCTTTCTTTGTCAAATACTGGTCCGCCCATCAGCTTCACACTTGGCGGGCGTATGCAAAGAGGGAGCCTGCTTGCATTATCATCGATGCTACTGGTGGCATTCTCGAGCGCATGAAAAGACCCGATGGATCAAAATCCAAAGCTCTTTTCTTGTACCAAGGTGTGATATGGAGTCGACATGGGCAGGTTGCAGCATTTTCGTGGATTCACGAAGACCAGACTGGGTTGGCAATTGCAGCTGCAATTGCAGAGTGGATTAGGGACGCTGGTGTATACCCGAAAGAAGTTGTGTCGGACTCGTCAAAGGCCTTACTATTAGGCGCGATTAGGGCTTGCACCGACTACAGCACCATCGAAGATTATGCGGATGCATGTAGCCGTCCCTCAGCGTTACCGAAATGTTATATCAGGCTTGACGTGGCACATTTCATCAAAATGTACGCCAATTATTTAAAAAACTGTCCTAGACGTGTGAAAATTTTTTATCTGGCTGTACTAGGACAATTTTTGCAAGTCCGAAATATAGATTCTGCAGCCAAGATGTTGAAATCGCTGTTGATAGTCGCACGATGCGAGACAGACGGAAGTCTACCTTCTGGAAAGCAAACACAATGTGAAGTTCACAAAGCTGAGCTCAAAGATTCAGTGAACCCGAACTTTGACGATGCTGGCGAAGGAGATTTGTCATCCGAAGACTGCACGCAATCGGGTGTGGAAAGCATCTTTGACGATACTCCAGTCGCCAATTATTGGTCGTCATGGGGTCACGACATCGATGCAGAAGTCCGCAGGGTAGCAAGCGTCGAGGTAGGGAATCACGAAAATGCCCATTGCTTACCCAGTTTCGCAGATCGGTTACTGAAGGACATTCGATGGTTTCCGTTATGGTCAAGTGTGTGTCGCGATGATTTTGGGTACGGTCGAGTCCCTGCCACAAGCGCCTCAGTAGAAAGTGAGTTCAATATAATTAAGAATCATCTTCTGAGGAATGAGCCTACACCCATGAGGGTGGACGTTTTCGTGGCCAAACACATCGCGTATCTCAGCGGTCGGATAAAAATCATAGACGCCAAGATGATCGCTGAAACTGCAGACAATGTGAACACTTCTGAGCGAGATGCGAATGTGAGTAGCTGCGTGAGTGATCTAGCGCCTAGACCGACGCCAATCATCATCAAAGCTGACTCTTCCCCCATGGTGCGTCACGATTCCTTGCCAGAATTACCATCAGCTATCGTCGGAGCAGACCCTACCGCTCTTGATGATGGTTCTAACGACTGGGCAGATGCAGCGATCGTGAATTATGATTCTTCGCCAAAATTGCCGCCAGCTATCGTCGCAGTGAATCCTGACCATTCCGTAGATACCCCGATGACTGGTTACAACTCTTCGCTTGAATTTCCACCAGCTTTCGTCCAAGCGGTTCCTCTCAGTTCTGGAGGTGATCCTGACGATTCCGTAGATGCCCCGATAATAATTCAAAATTCTTCGCCTGAAGTACATCGGGATTCTTCGCTTGGATTACCAACAATGTGTTCTGAAGATGCTGTAGATGTCCTGATGAAGCGAACCGATGAAATGCTTGCAGCGCGTACTCCAGTTCGAAGGCCATACGTGAAAAAATCGGCGGTACAGACTTGTACTTTGTGCGATGTTGCTCTTGAACAAGAGGCTGGCGAGGGTTCTAGAGTGTGCGGGGAGTGTAAGAATCTTGAAGGCACTGCCAAGATCCTCGCTTCTAGAGAGGTCGAACCATGGGGTGGATATCCAGCAGAGCCCAAGAAACCAACAAAGTCAAGGTACACGGTGAAGAATCACAAGACTTTTGACGCCATCTCCAACGAGGAATTGTCCAAAATCCCGATAATCAAAAATGGGGATACTAAATCGCTTCAGGTAATATTCAAAGTATTCACCCCACGATACCAAATTTTACTCATGCATGCGTCATCATGATGGCCTTCGTTTTTTCATAACATTTTGCAAATTTTTCTTTCAAACTCTAAAATTAATTTGTACTGAAATAATGAGTAACTATCCGCTTGGATCCTCGTAATCATCAAACCAATCGTAAGACTGTGCACAGATAAAGTCTAGCGCCAAATGCATTAGAAAAATCATCAAGTAGTGGTATACAGATAGCGTATGATTTGGAATATATTTTCTTAGACTACTCATGTTCGAATTTTGCTGCTGTTACTTTCATAATCCATATTTTCTTCGCACAGGCTTCGAAATTCGACCAGCAAGAGTATACGTTCCATAAAACCTGCGCCTTCGACAGTTGTTTCCACGCCGTACTCGTTAGTGCCTATGACAGACCGGAGGTGAAAAAAGCAGTCATTGATCGGCGAAGCAAAAATTCGCTCTTCGATTTAGTTGCTGACACCATGGCAAAAGGTCTGCGAGCGCAGTCTTATAGGCTGAGAGGGAATATCCTGCTGAAAATCCATCAGTCTACAAATTCCTTTGGTAACAGTAGGCTCATCGATTGCGAAACGAACGCATGTTACGTAATCAGCAAGTTATTCATCGAAACACCAAGCGTCCGAGAAATTTCGCCTTGCTCCGAAGGATGCGAGTACGTGCAGAAACAGCTGCGTACACTGTGCTTAAGTCGCGTAGAGTTACTTGATCCCTGCGTATTTAAGAGAATTCTGGCACACCTCCGTAGTAAGAGACGACGAGGAACGTGTGCAAAATGTCGCGCACCCACGACCCATCAATACACTGCGACTGGTTTGTTTTCATTTTGATGCATTACTTTTGTTACTCTCCTTCGTTTTTTGTATGTATCTTCCGCTCCTGTCTCCTTATTCTGTCTTCTCTCTTCAAACTTCGTTTCTTTTTTTCCACCTTAGTTCCTTTGAAATTTGTTTTTCCCTCTTCACTTTTCTGTCTGGCATTTGCTTCTAATATGCGTCCGAGTCCTTCGGCGGAGATCGGATGGCAATCATCAACGATACTGCGCCTATAAAGTGAACGAATATTGTTAATGTACAACCACATTTTGATACCAGGTTGAAACGCTCACTTGCAAAAATCTGAATATTATAGGTACATTCGATCCGGGTTATTAAAATTTTAGAAAGCGTGCCATTCTTTTTGAATCATGCTCCATAATCATTAATCATAAGGCATCAGAATTAATTTGTTGAAATTTTCTCGATAGAATTAAAAAATGGGAAATCTTTTCAATACATTTGTACGGTAGTACCATGCTTCTGGTTGTGAAAAATTACCTTAACGTCTATTAACTAATATTCACAGGGCCTTTTGTGATGTTTGAAATGGCTGACGATGTGGGCTCACTGAGGTTGAATCAAATTCCGAAAACTTTTCTGGACCCATTAGACGAAGAGTTCAGCTTCCACTTAATCAGCATGGTTAATTTCAAACCTGCAACTACCACTCGACGTTCCGCTGAACTGGACGGAAAAGCTCCTACCGGTCATTACACAACAATTGCTGTGCGGCCGTCCGCTTATGAGGAGTACGATGATTTGAAAACGCAATCCAAAAGATTGTCGGACACATTCATTGCCAGACCTGCCATGCTCATGTATTTTAAGTACAAGAACCCTGTAAAATAACGTAACTTAAGTAACACGGGGTGAAGACTGATTCTGCCAAAAATGACATATGAGTCATTCCATACAAACTCGATGAATGATTTCCCTTCACAATTTTTGATTTGTTTCATAATGTAATTTTTTGTATGGTTGTCCTCACTTTCAAGAACACTTTAAAATTTTTTCGAAAAACCGTTAATTATTTACAAATCCTCGAAACTCCAAACAGATCAGCATTTTTTTGAATTTCAAAATTTTAAAGATGCTCCTTTCAAAGACGATCATTTTGGGTCTACTCTGAAAGTGGAAACAATTTTCCTCGTATTATCTATTTTGTAAATTGCAAGACAAATCAATTCGTGAAGGTGGTGTTAATGAATTTGAAAAAAAAGTTTTCCATGCGATTACATCGTATTCTTAATAGGTCCAAAAAATCAAAAGTACAATTAATGTTGTATAGTCGAATTTCATTTCACGAATGTTGGACACGGAATTGCGACCAGAAAATCAAGCGTGCTTTCGATTTTTCGGACGTATTCCTCACAAAAATACAATTTAGTCGTATGGAAAACGCGTTTTTTAACTCACCAACACCACCTTCACGAATTAATTTTTCTTCATATGCGCGAAATAAATATAAGGAAAATTTTTTTCACTTTCTGATTAGGCCCAAAATGATCGTCTCTGAACGGAAGATTTTTTAGATTTTTTTTCCGAATTTTTCAAAACACTGATCTGTTTGGAACATTGAAGATGTGTAATTGTTCAACGGTTAAAAAAAAAAAAATTAAGAAATTCAAAAGCGTTTTTGAGAGTGAAGACAAACATACAAAAAATTATGAAGCAGATTAAAAATAGTGAGGGAAAATCATTCGTCGGTTTGGCATGGAATGTCATATGTCCTATTTGTTTTATATATTTTATATTTATATATTATATTTATACAATTTTAACGGTTATTCAATTTTATTC
>JAEUYN010001131.1:0-14912 GCA_018257835.1 Euura lappo
TTGATATGTTGGCGGCATTCGTCAGATGCGTTGGATCACCACTAGGAGGAATATCTACTTCCAGAGCTAAATCTGCTCCGCTATTAATAGTGATATCTGATGATGCGTTTGAATCATCCAACTTTTGGTCAGGATCACAACAATTTTCCGAGAAACGACTCGAATCATCAACAGCATTGTGAGTCGTTGGTACTTCAGGCAATGAGATATTTTCACAGGTATTGCGTAGCTGTACATCAATGTTTCTATTCTTTCTTTGTAGACGACGATAATGACGTGCAGAAATGAAACATAATTGTTTCCGTGGTCTCATATTGGTTTCAGCAAGGAACAGAAGTTTCGGGACAATCGCTCGCACCTGAGAAAGAGAAAGATGTTCCCCTGGAGTTTCAACCCAGAATTCAATTCAGAATACGTCTTCCCCCCTCCCCGCCCCGCTTGCGGAATCCTTATTAGTAGGTGTGACGCGACATTAAATTCCCGAAGAATTGAAATCACTTGAAGATTTAATTTTGAACTATAGTATCAATACCGAATTTTTTCAAATGCAATACGATTATTTATCATGAAAAAAAGGAATCAGCCTCGTATAACATCGCGACGTAACGCGCGGTACATGTATGAGTATAATCGACTAACAGAGGTGGTTGGCAGGCCGCGTTGGCTACTCTCAGACTGCTGAATTTTTTCAATCAACTAGGTATCTCGTTCTGTTTTCAACATTCTTCAGAATTAAGAAAACGTTTTTTTCGATATGTAGCAATTATGCTTCAGCATCACCTAAACTTACAGGAAATATCGGTCAGATTACCCCGCATACTGTGTACAATTTGAAAAAAAAAATATATATACTATTTCGAGATATGCCGTTTTTGTTTTCGAAGATATTTCGAAATACACGTCATATTACCCAATCTGGAATATTTTCAAAACTCTCTGCGTACTTTGAAAGAATGCGTAAAACTCATAAAATAGAACCAAGATCGTATAGTTACGTATACTAATTGGTTCAGAAGATATAGCATTGTAAAGGAAACGCTTTCAAACGTGAAAAAGACGCGTTAGTTCTTACCAGAACATCGATAGCGCGCGAGTGTATTCAAATGCCTGTAATTTCATACATACATTTTTTTCGGGAAACGAAAACAACACCAGTGATTTCTTCTTTTTACATCGGAGAGAGAGGTATTTCAAATTTAGGAAGTTCCGCGACAACATGATTTCCAGGCTGCCCGATTTAAAATGATTGAGTATTACGAGATTGTGTATTGTACAACGACTATCTTCGGATTAATTAATTATCATAAAAACCTGCTTGCAGCCCTAGGTCATTACAACTATTACACGGCGCGAATCACGAAACAAATTCAGTCAGATATAACCAGCCATTAAGATTAGCAGTTAGAATCAATCAATGGAAAACTAAAATACCAATAGACTACACAATAGAAATTCAAAACAACGAAAGTCAAATATATTTGAAGATTTCCGCTAACCGCTGTCTCGCTCACTCGACGGGAAGACTCTCTCGAAAAAAGATATATTTTCAATTCCCCGTAGAAGCCGACTATTTTTAGCATGGAAAATGCTTTCGTTTTCTGTGGGGTCAATATCAAATCTTGAAATCGGGGACGGAAGCGATGCAACGGAAGTGCGTAATGAAAAGTCGAATAAATAAATAAAATAACAAAAACAATAGAACCAGGGACATTTCGGTAATGTAGATTTCACGGTGCACATAATGATTTTTAGTGTAATCATAGATGGCAATAATAAAAGTGCATTGAAAAAAAAATGAAAATATATTAGGGAGATCCGATTGAATTGAAAAAAAACGCACGAAAACAATATAACAAAGGACATTTCCAATGCATCGGCTGCTTGCGTTCCATGCAAGATCTGTAGATTTTATTCATACAATTTTGATCAGGTTACATCCGCACAATAAAATAATCTTGTCACCAATATTCAAAACATATTTATTGAAATCAAAACTAAACTCTACGTAAACGAATTAAAACAAGAACGAGGGGTGATCTGACGCGACACGAACCGCTATTATCTTGAAAAACTTCATCATCAAAAGTATATTTGATCTACGAAACCTGCGTCTCCATTTATCACGTATCTTCATTTGTTCAAACGATTCACTAACTTTATTCATTCAATAATCATTCCTGAACTTCTCCGAGTAATTTCGAATAAACGTTCGCGGAATAATAGGGCGTTCAAACCAGGCCCGATTATTTCATTCGCAATGCTTCATAACCTAACCATAAAATGTCATAAAATTCGTTGACTGAAATAAAACATGAAACAACCAAATTAAGTTAGTGTGCCTTGTTTCGTATCTGGCAAATTACGATTCGCCCCTCCCTCCCCAACCAAACTCGCGAACGAACGACCGGCCCGCAGACGTTCTCTGTCTCGAGCTGCCGTACACTGTCCACGGGTCGTTTGAACGCGAGCTAACCCGAAAGTCGTGGTACTTCGGATTTTTTATGCAAAAGTGTTCTCTGAGGTCTGAGGATCTCGAAAAAAATTAGTTTGAAATCGGATAACGAGCTATTCAAATTTACGCGCCATTTTTCTATTTTTTTTTTCAATTTGCGTCAAATTTTGAAGAATAGGAATAAGAAATACCTTTTTTGACGGAGCCGATTAATTTTCATACAATACGTATATATACACATACGTATAAATATAGCTTTTTCACCACACCTGCACGGAAAGTACGACCTTCGGCCCGCTGCGTGAACGGGAAGTCCTGCTTTCCGATGCAGGGGGTGGTGAAAAATAGTATACTACCCACGGGAGTGAAAAAGGCCATCCCAAACTGCGTTCTTGCCTCGCCTTCGGCTCGGGTGTCAATCTCACATGCAGTTTGAAATAGCTTACTTTCCATAGCTTATACACATACGTATATAGCGTCAAAAAAGGTATTTCTTATTCCTATTCTTCAAAATTTGACGCAATCTGAAGAAAAAAAAAAAATGCGCGAAAATTTGAATAGCTCGTTAACCGATTTCAAACTAATTTTATTTGAGATCCTTACACCTCAGAGAACACTTCTGCATAAAAAAATCCGAAGTACCACGACTTTCGGGTGAGTTAGCTGGTGTTCAAACGACCCGTGTATCTCTCTCGCGTGGCCGCACGCACCCGTCGACTGAAGCTTGCGCCTGTGTCGGTTTCGGAGTGTTTCCTTTCCTTGTTTACTAACAGACGCAGCATCGGTTACAATACCTTCAAATTCAATTGGAGTTTTAGTCAGTACTCAGTAGCCAAACATTGTAAGCTTCTTCTAAATAGTATGACGTAATAGATATTCGAGTCTATAATTTTATAAATAAACGTAGCTTTTCATGATATTTCACAATTTTGATACTTTGGGCCTCATTATCTCATTTTAATTGGTTTCAGAACTTCGGGCTGCTGACTGCGGCTGCTAAATTCAGCTTCATAGAGTTTTATACGTAGTAAAATAGAATATTTAATCGTAGTTCATTCGCAAGCTATAATAAAACCTGCAGAACGTCATAACGAACGGTTGTAATCCAACAAAATTCATGAAAGAATACGGGCACAGCACGCTACAGACCAAATTAAAGCACACAGTTCAAAATGATTGACGGAAAAATGTTGCGAACGCTGCCACGATTTGATACGAAGAGTGAGCGAAAACATTCTAAATCCCACTCGACAAATACCGATTATTGATGAAACGAGGAAAAAAATAGTGAAAGAACGGCTAAACACGGCGACGAGGTACTGGCACGGATACATTGTATATCAACTGAATAACAGAAATGACTATTATGACTCCGTAGAAACCATGGCATTCCTTCATTTTGTAGTAGATTCAAAATATTTTCGCACGTTCTGTTCAGAATCATTCGTAGAATTCAGCTAAGAAGCTGTTTTTTGCGATTTACTTCCGTCTACTTGATATTCGGAGATATCTGAATGTCGGAACCATCTATTATCCGAACCTGAACTTCCTGTTTTTGAGTTTGTTTTGTTTTCGTTAAGCGCACGTTTTTCGTGTTTCATTACACACAGAGTATGTATCTATTGTAACGACGTGCGAAATTTGTACCGGTATTATTTATTTAACTCGAGGAAAACTCAGTCGAATATTTCCAATCAAACATTACGATTTTTTAAATATTTTTTCTAACCCTCCAAAAAGCCAGAAAAAAAATGTCTCGATGGAATATTTTTCTGTATATGCCGCCATTTTGAGCGTTAGTTGAAAGTTCAAGTGGGTGTGTACGCAAAAAAGAACGGCACAAAGAAGTACATATAGCCATGATGGGCTGATGAGATTATTTGAACAAGTCATTTTTTTTTATTTCAAGCCGATAGATGAACGTTATTAATATTTATATTTAGTTGAAATGCGGAAGTTCACACGGTAGCTTTGGTTGAATCCCGAGAAACGAAAGGAATGCCACGAGCGTGCAATAGAGGAGAGAGGAGACAGAGTTGAAAAGTTAAAGATTTCAAGGGAAGATGTAACGGCGTGACCACGGCATCATGGCAGGAAATGAACTTTATTATAAAATAAATCCGGAATTTACTCAGAATCCCTAGTTTCCCTCAAAAACAGAAATGAAACAACTGCATGCTCAGTTTCTAGAATTCTTTCCACGATCAATTATTTATTTCGGTATTGCCCAAAGTCAATTGATATTAACCAGATGGCACGCAAGGATCAAGCACCTAGAGACAGCAAAACAATAAGCACCGTGCGTCGGAGCCTTTATTTTACAACAATAAAATAAGACCACTTACCTCTACACGCAGCACGCACACCTACGAGTATTGGCACTGCAGCCGGTCGTCACTATCGCACCACCGCTGACACTTCACGACTGAGAAGGAGCCGTGTTAACGGCCCGAAATGGTGAACTGTGCGCAAGCGCGTACGCCTGTACAAGTGTACACTAACGCGAAGCCAAATGACATCACGCCAGGCAACGTGAGGCGACCTGATGCGTTGTACACTCAGCGAGGTTGATTCCAACCGATTCAAGGCAACTACTTTTACGCAAGCCCCGTATACATGAGGCCTTGAATCGGTCGAAATCAGCCTCGCTAATTTAAGTGTACACCAGACATGATTAATTCTGGAACAGTAAGATGGAAAATCCAATGTTTTATAATACAAACGATCTTTGTCTAACTGTCCCCAAATCAGCCTTTCCGGTTGTACTTTATCTCGAAAACTACCGTATAGCAGCGCCCGTGACGGGAGGTCGAAATTGGCGATAACTCGAGAAATGTATCACAAATTAAGAGTTTCAACGGAAAAAATTATGAAATAATTCAGAACAAAATAGATTGCAAAGCCCACCCAAGTTTTTCGAAGCTGGAGGTCGTTATACAACATCACCTAAAGGGTATAGCCGGATTAATATGTGAAATCTGCCCCCGTGGCTTTTTTGACTCGCACTTAGGGGATCGATTTGGTATCGAATAAAAATAATTCACCTTAATTTTTAGCTCTTTAACTCGAACGGTTGTCGAGATTTAAAAAAAAAACCTGTTTTTTCGATTTCATTTTTATTTTTATAGTAAAATTCAAAATTAATCAATGCTGATTTTTTTTCTAATTCTTAGGAGTCCAAAGCATAAAAAAATAATACGATCATAATTTTTAAACAAAAAGCCGATTTTTGGCGGACGAAAGAAAATTAAAATCTTTTTTTTTAGCCTTTTTGAAATATGTCACTCACCAAAATTCGTCAGAAAATGTCTCTCATACCCCTCTACATTCAGGAATTTTTCGATTTTTTTGAAGTGGTGCAACAATATGAAAAAAATTAAAAACCCATTTTTTTCTGAAAATCTTGCGTTTTAACTATCTTATATTTTTTTTTAATCTGAAAAAATGCGTAGAAAATATTTTTTTAGTCAAAATTCACAATGACATTACTTATCGAACAGTTTCAATCATTTTGCTACACAATAATTACTTAAAGACTATGTTTTTTAAAACACGCGCCAAGCTGACGTATTATAACGCCATCCGCCGGGATTTTCAGTAACCAGCAATCATATCCGTTAAAGTTTTCCTTGTTTAGGTAACCTAACAACACGGACGTATATTAGAGGACTGGCAACTCCCCTATGTCAGCCGTATTAGAGTAGCGCCGATTTTTGTCCCGGTAGTTGCGCATTGTACCGTCGTATGCTGCGCGGCGCTGACTACCACTGGGGCCGATTTTCAGGTCTGGTGTTGATAAACAAACGAAACATAACCTTACAAGTAAAGGTATAGTAATGACCACGGTAGTGACCCCGGAGTGGCATGAAGTGAAAATGGGTCGCCGGTGCATTGCTCCGAATTCTAAAACACCCATTTCATTCTGTTTCTTTTGTTTCCTCCATGTCACGCCACTCCCGTTTGAATTATCCCGCCCAATGAGGCCCCAGTGGTAGTCAGCGCTACAACGGCAAAGGCGCCTACTAGCGGCGGAAAAGTCGGCGCGATATTGCTGGGAGTTGCCAGTCCTCTAATATACGTCCGTGCCTAACAATTAACTAGTCTTCATTGTTGATGTCATTGTATGTATTAAATTGCAATTAACCCTTCAATAATTTCAGTAGATTTATATTGAGAATATTTTTTTCCGTTTTACGATCAAATAACACTGAATTATCATTGTTGTTATTCTATCTCTTATCATTATCATAAGATATTATTTCTTATGGTTAAATAGTTTGACAGTTGTAGTACTACAACCACTAAAGTAAGTAGAGTTTTATTAATCTGTTTTTATATTTCTTAATTCCTATTACATAATTTAAATTTTTACTTCAGGATGGATTTCAATAAAAAATGCATTAATTGTAACACATATTTGCGTAAAACAGTTGGATATCAAAAAGTTATCACGACAATCGATGAGGCTAATATTGCAACAGAAAAAATTGGAAAAAGAGTTTTTATTAATGATACTTTTTGTCGTAAGTGTCGTATTATTTTAACAAGACCACCTATACTTAAGAACACCGAAGAGTCATTTGCAGATAGAGTGAGCATCGAAAGCCAGCCAATTTTGTCTCAATCCTCATCCACTACTATTCCATCTGTGTCATCAACTGAAGATCCTTCATACATTTGGTACCGCGCGTTTGTTTGTATAAGTGTATTGACAGGGTGTCTACGTCCTTGAAAAACCTGGTTGAAAATCTCAAAGATTTTTTTTCTCCTCCCGAAATTTGTAGGGAATATTGGGTTTTACAAGGAGTATTGGGGAATATTGGGCACCAGTATTAAATTGAAAAAAAAAGGTGCCGAATTTTCAGGGAATTTTAGATCCTGACTTGAGTAGACACCTTGATTGAATCAGATGTGATCACTTTCGACGCAATGTTTCATTCATTGATTTGTTTTTCTTTCTGATTGTTTATTGTTTTCTTCAAAGATTATCGTTCTGTTGATCTTACACAAGAACTTTGTAAATAAAATATTGTGTCGAAAGTGATCACATCTGATTTATTACTATGAACAAGCGCGCGGTACCATATCCTTCAAAGCCCTCCACAGCCGTTAAGATGAGTTTCTGACCATGGTTGCCTTACCTCAAAATGCTCGTCTAGGCAGCCCCAACATACCCTAAAAGTGTTGACAGAGTTAAAGGAAACACCCTGTACTTACAAGAAAGCCAATATCACCAGAATATATCCCCCTCAGGACTTAACAACTTTTATCTGGAACGTTTTACTCTACGACCAATGTTTCTCGAGATATCCGGCTGTATTGTTTAAAATGGAACACCGTGTATATTATAGCTTTCAGTAAAAACGTATTAAAAATCAGAATCAAAACAATATATGTTTTGGAATAACAAACTTGAGGTTCTGGTAATTGGCAAGCACATCACAGCAATATAAAAGATATCAACTTGAATATCTTCAGTAATAGCTGCGGGAAAATTGAATTGTGATAATGAAAATAGTTTCTTGTGTGAAGATGCCAAAAATAGACCTATGTCATCTATTGTCAGACTGACAAACAAAATACACACTTCTGGCGTACGTATGTATGTGATACGTACGACCCAGAGGCCTCGGTCACGTGCACTGGGGCGCACCAAAGTTATACGCATGACTTACGTATACGGACGGTTGGAATTAGGTGGCTTTTCACGGCGTGTGCGATACGTATATTATCCGTATGACTTTGGTTTCCCCGGGTGCCATAACACACACTTCTGTCGTACGTATGTGATACGTACGACCCAGAGGCCTCGGTCACGTGCATTGGGGCGCACCAAAGTTATACGTATGACTTACGTATACGGACGGTTGGAATTAGGTGGCTTTTCACGGCGTGTGCGATACGTATATTATCCGTATGACTTTGGTTTCCCCGGGTGCCGTAACACACACTTCTGTCGTACGTATGTGATACGTACGACCCAGAGGCCTCGGTCACGTGCATTGGGGCGCACCAAAGTTATACGTATGACTTACGTATACGGACGGTTGGAATTAGGTGGCTTTTCACGGCGTGTGCGATACGTATATTATCCGTATGACTTTGGTTTCCCGGGTTGCCGCAACACACTTCTGTCGTACGTATGTGATACGTACGACCCAGAAGCCCGGTCACGTGCACTGGGGCGCACCAAAGTTATACGCATGACTTACGTATACGGACGGTTGGAATTAGGTGGCTTTCACGGCGTGTGCATTGCGTATATATTATCCGTATGACTTTGGTTTTCCCCGTGTGCCATAACACACACTTCTGTCGTACGTATGTGATACGTACGACCCAGAGGCCTCGGTCACGTGCACTGGGGCGCACCAAAGTTATACGCATGACTTACGTATACGGACGGTTGGAATTAGGTGGCTTTTCACGGCGTGTGCGATACGTATATTATCCGTATGACTTTGGTTTCCCCGGGTGCCATAACACACACTTCTGTCGTACGTATGTGATACGTACGACCCAGAGGCCTCGGTCACGTGCACTGGGGCGCACCAAAGTTATACGCATGACTTACGTATACGGACGGTTGGAATTAGGTGGCTTTTTCACGGCGTGTGCGATACGTATATTATCCGTATGACTTTGGTTTCCCGGGTGCCATAACACACACTTCTATGTACGTATGATACGTACAACCCAGGAGCCTCGGTCACGTACACTGGGGCGCACCAAAGTTATACGTATGACTTTGTATACGGACGGTTGGGTGGGTAACTTTCACGGCGTGTGCGATGCACGTATATTATCCGTATGACTTTGGTTTCCCCGGGTGCCTGGCACCAAACACTTCTGTAGTACGTATGTGATACGTACAACCAGAAGCCTCGGTCACGTACACTGGGGCGCACCAAGTTATACGTATGACTTACGTATACGGACGGTTGGAATTAGATGGCTTTTTCACGGCGTGTGCGATACGTACATTATCCGTATGACTTTGGTTTCCCCAGGTGCCATAACACACACTTCTGTCGTACGTATGTGATACGTACGACCCAGAGGCCTCGGTCACGTGCACTGGGGCGCACCAAAGTTATACGCATGACTTACGTATACGGACGGTTGGAATTAGGTGGCTTTTCACGGCGTGTGCGATACGTATATTATCCGTATGACTTTGGTTTCCCCGGGTGCCATAACACACACTTCTGTCGTACGTATGTGATACGTACGACCCAGAGGCCTCGGTCACGTGCACTGGGGCGCACCAAAGTTATACGCATGACTTACGTATACGGACGGTTGGAATTAGGTGGCTTTTCACGGCGTGTGCGATACGTACATTATCCGTATGACTTTGGTTTCCCCGGGTGCCATAACACACACTTCTGTAGTACGTATGTGATACGTACAACCCAGAGGCCTCGGTCACGTACACTGGGGCGCACCAAAGTTATACGTATGACTTACGTATACGGACGGTTGGAATTAGATGGATTTTCACGGCGTGTGCGATACGTATATTATCCGTATTACTTTGGTTTCCCCGGGTGCCATAACACACACTTCTGTAGTACGTATGTGATACGTACAACCCAGAGGCCTCGGTCACGTACACTGGGGCGCACCAAAGTTATACGTATGACTTACGTATACGGACGGTTGGAATTAGATGGCTTTTCACGGCGTGTGCGATACGTACATTATCCGTATGACTTTGGTTTCCCCGGGTGCCATAACACACACTTCTGTAGTACGTATGTGATACGTACAACCCAGAGGCCTCGGTCACGTACACTGGGGCGCACCAAAGTTATACGTATGACTTACGTATACGGACGGTTGGAATTAGATGGCTTTTCACGGCGTGTGCGATACGTATATTATCCGTATGACTTTGGTTTCCCCGGGTGCCATAACACACACTTCTGTAGTACGTATGTGATACGTACAACCCAGAGGCCTCGGTCACGTACACTGGGGCGCACCAAAGTTATACGTATGACTTACGTATACGGACGGTTGGAATTAGATGGCTTTTCACGGCGTGTGCGATACGTATATTATCCGTATGACTTTGGTTTCCCCGGGTGCCATAACAAACACTTCTGTAGTACGTATGTGATACGTACAACCCAGAGGCCTCGGTCACGTACACTGGGGCGCACCAAAGTTATACGTATGACTTACGTATACGGACGGTTGGAATTAGATGGCTTTTCACGGCGTGTGCGATACGTACATTATCCGTATGACTTTGGTTTCCCCGGGTGCCATAACACACACTTCTGTAGTACGTATGTGATACGTACAACCCAGAGGCCTCGGTCACGTGCACTGGGGCGCACCAAAGTTATACGCATGACTTACGTATACGGACGGTTGAAATTAGGTGGCTTTTCGCGGCGTGTGAGATACGTATATTATTCGGATCATCTGGGTGGCTATGAATACCAAGATATGCAATTTTTTTCAAGTAGGTTGTACGTATATTAAAGGCATGGTAAAAATCTCTTCTCACTATCTAATTGCTACGTACGTCGGACGTATAAGAGATGTTCATATAAGGAGGTTGGAGTGATGTGTGGAATACATATATGTTACATATCAGACGTGTCTCGGAAGAGACTGAAATAATCACTGATTTTATACGTCGACTTGACGTATAACGTAGGTTTCGTAATTGTGATTTAGTGAACACAATATATATGTGAGTTATACGTCTCTCAGATGTATGAGAAAGAGCTTCAAAATGCACGTAACAAATACATCTTTCGTACGTATATACTTCAGATCGAAAATACGTAATAATGCAATACATCGTGTATACGTATAATGTACGAATTTATTTAGCTGTATACGTAGTCAGACGTGAAAACATTTTATATACGTAAAATTCACGAAGTGTTCCGTGTGGGGAGGCTCTTCATCGACGGGACGTTCCAAACGACGCCTCGTGTAGAAGGCGTTTACCAACTTGTGACTCTTCTAGCCGTGAGATACGATCATGTAAGGCACATGAAATATGAATTCAGTGTAAATATTTTCATTCATTGTTATCAACTAATGTGGATAAATTCAGGCCGTACCGTTCGCTCACGTTCTCATGTCGAAGAAGCTAGAATGCAGCTACAGAGCTGTTTTCAGCGAAATCAAGGATCATCTGATCAACCCCGCATCTGTGAAAGTTGTGATGACGGATTTTGAGGTGGGACTGCGTAACGCCTGCAGATACACATTTGATAATGCAACGGTCGCAGGCTGCACCGTACACTACGACCGAGTACGCAAAATTTGTTCTATTATTCCTTATGGTGTCATGGCTACAACGGATTGTTCGCTTCTAAAATCTGGCTTACACCTCACGTTAGATTTTGCCAAATTTTTTAAAATCCTCATCATTCTTTCTAAATCTTTCAACATGCATCAGATTTGATAAGTTGGCTTCTCATTTAGTTATTAGTCCACCTATTATCACTTTTGCTTCCCAGGCTTTGTTGAAGAAGATTAAAACACTCGGGAAATCACAATTCATACGTGAAACTCCAGAAGCGAGGATGTTTCTAAAGAAACTCATGGCTTTGGCGTACTTGCCTGCGGACATGATTGAACCTGAGTATGCTGAGTTGGTAAATGGGTTAGAAGCCCAGTTGCGGGAGGAACTGGAGCAATTCCTAGCCTATTATGAACGCCAGTGGCTGAGAATTGTTACGCCAGCAGGTTTCAGTATTTTTAGGCTGTCGAAACGAACAAACAACGTCACTGAATCCTACAACAGTGTACTAGCAACACGCCTCGGAAGACATCCGAGCGCTTGGAGATTCATCCGTTAGTCGATTGCTATAATCTATTACTACTGCTTTTGTACCATGATGAGGTACATCCTATTTTTCGTGAATGAAGTTTTTCTAACTTTGATGGATACTGTTCCATAAGAAATGATTCGAAGGACGCTTCTTTTAAGCTTTAACAGACAATTCGTTTCATAGACATTCGAATCCAGAATTTTCTTGTCAACGTTGTTTCACTTTTACTTACCAATATTGAAATGTTTTCTTTTGTCTGATAGATTGATTGTATGTAATTATTGTATTCCAGAAACGCTGGCCGCACTTACATCCAACGCTAAGGATGATATTTTAAGCCTCGCGCAAGGTACAGAGATCAGCCGGCAGCCTCGTTATCAGACGAAATATAAACATAAGTTGGTTGAAAAAGGTTTGTATTTCATGTTTCATCAAATCTTATCTTCCACTACGTTGAGAGCCCCCCTTAGAACCGACGGTTTATTTGTTGTTTCTTATAATTGAGTTAAGCAGCATGTAAAAGGAACAGAGATTGGATTGGCAGGCCCTTCGACTCTCCTTTACACCCCATTTCTCTATCCAGAAACGTTTGAAGAATGAAATCATTCTCTAAGACGCTGCTTTACTTAATTATAAGAAACAACAAATAAACGTTTGGTTCTGAGAGGGGGTTTTTGACAGAGCTGAAATCTTAGCTACTATGAAGGTTAAATGACCCATGTATCCAAGAATGAAAAATTAATATTGAATATTGGAGGTCAAGAACAATCAATTCCTCGCAAATAACAATGAAGTTTTGGTTTTGGAAAATTTTCGTCTATCTTAGTACCACCCATTTATTTCTACTCAAACAGCATGGAGAAAGTTGGTATCTGGAGACCTGACAGCAGCGGAAGTTGTCACAATGATGGCAAACAATAAACGCCATTTAACGCAGCGAATGATTATTGCGGAGGAGGATGAGTTGGATGACGAGGACGAACTCGATGGAGATCGTTATGATATTCCGCCAGGTAATCAAGTTCGTTAGGTATTCAGTATACAAAACTTGCAATTGAAAAATGTGAATTAAGGAGGTTGGGGACTAATATCAAAACGTAGAGAATCGCTTCAAATTTGTGTGAGGTGTTCATCGATGTGGAATACAATTTGTTGTCAAGTTTCAATTAATTCGTCAGTCTCGTTTCCGAGTAATCATTAATCAAAGTTACGTTCTTATACACGGGCGCTTATGGCGGTACGTGACGAGTATCGTGAACAAACGTCGTTTATCGTTTGAACGCAGGGGCGAAAACGTAGAGATCTCTATAAAAAAACATCTACATGGTTAATGATACTTTTGAGAAGATTCTCGCGAAAAATGAAGTATCCTTGCCAGCTTCGTTTGCGAACCATAGTGAAAAACATGGAGCGTTTTGTAGGGATATTAACCTAGAATCCTCGAACGAAATCGCATAAAATATATTTTTGTGACTAAAAATCGGAAAATACAGTACAGTTGATGTTGACGAACGTAATTAAACGACAAGTGATGCATATTACATCAAGATTTCATCAAAAGTCTTCTTTTCGAAGTAAATTTTGTTTTTCGTTGCTCTCAAATGAGATTGAGAACCACCAACCGGGCCCGTGTATAAGCATAGGCTTACCCCTCTCACAGCTCGCCCCGCGAGCGGGGTATCCAACCTCCTTAAGGAGGTTCCGCAGCCCCTCGTTTGCGGGGCCAGGGGATAGGGAAAATATCTTCCTTACCGACCGTTCCTTTGACTATACGAAGTTGGTACTACTACACGCTCCGCGGTCGCGGAATATATACGTATACGTATATACGTTTAAAGATGGCGCGCTAATGCTGCGAGGCTCTGAACCAGCACTGTCGCCAACCTCATAACCTCACTCGCACGATCTGTGCTTTGCAACTTTCTATCGGTTGTTTATTAATGAAATGAACGGTGAGGTACTACTTTTGTTGGATATTATCATCGTGAATATATTCATCTTCCATATTCTTTAACCTTTCACGGCTGTGTCATTCCAAACACACTTTTTTTTAGCTTCAAAGGCGCGCTCCCATAAGAGCCCATGTTAAACTCAAAATTTTCATCAATTGTTTTCAGCCAAAATTCACGGACAAAAAATTTGAAAAAAATCATAAAATCTTCTTTTGATGAGAACAATCTCGAGTAAAAATTTCACGGTCCTCTGGCATTTCCTATTTCTACTGCGGAACCTCCTTAAAATACCTGTTGAAGCTACTGATTGCAAATTCAATTCTTTGATGTTTTGATGAGCCCCTCATATATGGACACGCTGGTATACATAAATTGATACATATCGTACATATAGTATAGTTGACTCTGTTCAGAGACACAATGTCATTATTCATTGTTGGTTTAGAAGCAATACTTTGCTAATTAGAATAGGTGGTGGGTTTAGATAAATAAGTCAGGCACGTTTTATGCAGTTAAACATGAATAGAATATTTATTAATAGACGGAACGGTACATGATCGATCAGGATCAAGATATCCATCAAGACTGCTCCGCTAGACGAAACGCTTCTACTTCAACGCTGGATGCGCACGCAGTGTATATACATATATTACGAATATATATTATCTATATATATATATATATATATATATATATATATAT
>JAEUYN010001132.1:0-12629 GCA_018257835.1 Euura lappo
TTTGGATTGTAGTGATTTGATGCGCGGTCTACTTCCGTTTCACACGATATATTATTCGTATGTATCTTACTCTAGACACAGTCTTCATACCTGGGTAGATACATCTTAGTTGTGTGCTAAATCCTAATATATTGGCGAATGGCGGAGGTTCTACTCTGTTAACTAATTGAAAAAGGTAATTAAAAGGCAATTAAGACCAATGACCTGCAGGCTTAGTCCAAGCTCCGACACTCACAATGTCTCGAGCAAATTTATTAACGCTTTGAGAGTAAACAGTAACAATACATCGCTGTCTCTTTCAGTACTATTTTTAGTCTCTCATTATTGTACAACATTTCAAAGTAAACCTTTCAAAGTGATAAAAAAAAAATCCTGTGGATCCAAACACGGTGCGTTGAACTTGACTAAAAACCAACCATCGAGACGAAAGTTATTACAGCTTCGTCGAGTTACTTGACCTCCAAAGGTTACAGAGGAATGTAAAAAGAAGAGAACAAAAAGTAAGATTGCACAATTATGTTATTGTGTAACCTGCAATACTGCTACCGATTGAGATAAGAGAATGTCGATGATCCGTAAATTATCGTGCAATGAATGTGGCCGCCAACAAAAGCAATACACTAATCAAATAGAAGACATACAAAGTCAATGGGGACCAATAACCAAGGGAGGTATACGAACGTGCAAGAAGGGTCTGCATCCTGAAAAACGATTTATTCGAATCTGAACCTACTCTATGTTGCTGCAAGTAAATTTTTATTCGTGGCAATCAAATTATTTTTGTCACATCGAAAAAAATTTATTCATGTCAAATATACTTATTTTATAGGTTTTTCATAGTGAAGTAAATGATAATATATTCAACGTAAATACATTTTTTCATTGTGTTTCAACTAGTCCGAAAAAGGGTACTTGGCGAACGCTACACAGGCATCGAAAACCGAAGTTTCCAAGAAAGTGTTGCGAAAAAAAATGCTTTTGGGACTGAAGCTTTTATGTACAGTGAAATGAAACTACTGCAATGCGCAGAAAAAATGGATTCACCTTTTATTTCATTTTTTGCGCTATTCTCCTGATAGTTACACTATCAGTCTCTGTACGGATACTCCGAATTCCTGGTTATAATTTACAAACATACGTTTTGCATTATTACTGTATTAGGACAATTGGGCTTTTCACAGATTGATCGCTTGACATTTTCATAACCTCCGATAGAGAAGCAATCGGTCCAGTCACAAGTCAATAGCTACAATTCAATAAATTGTTAGGCTTTGACAAATCTTATCATTTGTCGTCTTCAGACTGAAACCATCATAAAAAGCTCGCTTCGCCGTGAAAGCCATCTCAACGTCAGAATTTGTATGATGGTATACCATTTGTCTTGGATCGGTCGATATCCCCCTATCAGAAGCTCATCGACTGTCAATTTCCTGCTAATTACTACGTGCTTACTACCTCTTTGACATCCAATGTAATGATTCTAGTGATTCATTAATCTAGTATTTTGCTCGCTGTTACACACAGTCTAGGAACATCGATCTCAGGTGACTTTCCCAATAAACACACAGTGGTTGATGTGTGGTATAATAAACGTATCTCGACACGTTAAGAAAACGTTGGTAATGAACGAGTTACATCGAATCTATGGGAAATACTCGTATATTATACCGTAAAGTTTTAGGTACGAAGTCCGCCTGTTATATCAATTTTTCGATACGCATTACTTATATGGGAAATATACGTATATTATACCATCAATTTTTGATCACTGTCCGCGATAATATTTATTCTTAAAATGTCAACCAAATGTTGTTTTTAACATAATAATGTATTATTAATAATAAAAAACCGTTATCAATGAAAGACAATTAAAAATTGAAGAATTAAAAAAAAAAAAAGTGACTTCACGGGGATTCGAACCGGGAACCTCTCGTGTGTGAAACCAATCTCTTGTCCTTGCGCTGCTGCCAGCTCTTACGATGAACACAGAGTTTGAGGTACATAATATCTGCTGTACTATGGGACTTGTTCAACAGCATTTTGTCATAAAAATGTGGATGTTAGGAAATTTTTGTGAGGTGAAAATTAGGTCGGGCACGCGGACATCGAGACCAAAAATATACCATGGATTACACGTGTAAAAAACGCTTTTTATTCGGTGGAAAACATGTGGAATATACCAGCACACAGAAACGTGTTTTCCACGTGTTTTCCACGGGTTTTCCTGGTATACAAGATACGTTGATTGAATGATGTGTGGTCCACGTATAATTTTTCCACTTATGCCGACTTTCCACATTGGACACGTTTAATATACGTATATTCGACGTACCTGTGTTTATTGGGTTACCTTTTCTGGTTTCTCAAGTGTTTTAGTCTCTCGCGTCCCAATAAACACAGTGGTGGATAAAATGGTGTAGATGTCCGGTGAAATCACGTGTAATACACGTGTCTTCGCAAAAATTCGTGTATTACACGTGATTTCACCGGACATCTACACCATTTTATCCACCACTGTGTTTATTGGGGTATAATATGTTTACCATACTAGCTTTAAGCGCAAGTATAAATGTTCTTGAGTAAGATTGTTTGACCACATGTTTAAACATAATCAAGTGATTTTAATTAGCGTCTTAAGTGTTTTGGTCCATTTAGGCCAACGTTCAGACATTTATAGCTACATAATTGTTACCTGAGATGCTCGAGCGTTTAAACTGTTCGACGGCGTTTATGACGAGTCAAGCTCGGGTTTTACGTTTATTTGTCTATTTAGCCCGTGTTCAGACTTTTATGGGTAATTTTGTCCACAGTTTCGAGTGTTTTATAGTACTATTCATTACATATGCGTAGATACCATTACTATTCAGGCGGACTTAGCGTGTTCATTTAATTTCTAGTATGTAATCAATATCCGCATTTGTCTCTTTATTTCATGTTCGAAGCACATCCGATTCCTGATCCCATTTGGATGTAATTTGAAGTAATAACATTTAAAATCGTTTATTACAAAACCGAGAACGTCCTAATTTTATAACAAGAATGAAAAGTTTCTAATTACATAATGCAGAATGTTAGACACAATATTAGTATACCTTCTAGATAAATAAAACAAACGAACGAAAAAAAATGCCGAAGAAAACAACATTCTTTACGCAGCTTTCACTAACTTTCAACTTTCAACTTAATATATTGACTTGAGTAACAAGCCCTAAGTGCTAACAGTTGAGGAAAAAATGGGGAAAATATGAACTACGTCATGAGCCGCAAACGTTACGTAATGCATTGACCTGTACACAGGTGGAGTAGGAAACTAGAAAAGAAAGAGTTCGTTATCTATAATCCACGTTTTCAGTACATAACTTGTGGTACCCCCTACATAAAATAATTCGCACTAAAAGCTTTATATGAGGCGTTCCATGTCAGCTCTACCAGGGTTATGTCCGCAGGGTATACTGTATTGGATTTATGTAAAAATAATCAGGATAAAATATATTTTTCCAAATAGTTTTGATTGCACAATATATCATGGCTATTTTCGGGATAGTTCAACACGCGCGCAGCTTTGTAGGAAATTGGTGAAAAAAAAATATGAACGCTAGTCCCTGGTCGAGATTACATAAAATGTCTCATTTTCGTTGCTTTGAAGGGACGTAAGGTGGTTTTTCAGACTGCGGGTGGAGCTTGCAGTACGAGTCATGTGAGCCGAAGACAAGTACTGTAACCATACGAGGTCAAAAAGCCCACTCAGCCCTTGCGGCCTTGGTGCATACCATACAGTCCAACCTCTCTATAGGGCCGCCCAGGCCCCCAAGGGGAAGAGTTTTTCCAGGAACTGACGTACCCCCACTTTGCCATCTTCGCTAGTCGCACGACTCGTCTTTCGTCTCTTTCTCGAGCTCACGTTACATGGTAGAGTGGGGGAACGCTGCGAGCGAGAAATAGGGGAGCCGGCTCTATTGGGAGGGGGCTTATAGAGAGGTCGGACTGTATTTTTTGTAATGCACGCAAAAACAAATCTGACACGATTGATTGTTCAGGATGGTAAACTAACTGTGAATCCCAAATTTGATCTAAATATATTCGAAATTGTCGAGGGGTGAACCACTCCGAAAAATGGCGTACACCAGACTTCAAGGACTTCAGGGACTTCAAGGACTTCAGGGACTTCAAGGACTTCAGGGACTTCAAGGACTTCATGGGACTTCACGGGACTTCACGGGACTTCAAGGGACTTCAAGGGACTTCACGGGACTTCATGGAACTTCAGGGACTTCACGGGACTTCAGGGACTTCAAGGACTTCATGGGACTTCACGGGACTTCACGGGACTTCAAGGGACTTCAAGGGACTTCACGGGACTTCAAGGACTTCATGGGACTTCAGGGACTTCAAGGGACTTCATGGGACTTCAAGGGACTTCATGGGACTTCACGGGACTTCATGGGACTTCATGGGACTTCATGGGACTTCAGGGACTTCACGGGACTTCAGGGACTTCAAGGACTTCATGGGACTTCACGGGACTTCACGGGACTTCAAGGGACTTCAAGGGACTTCAAGGGACTTCACGGGACTTCAGGGACTTCACGGGACTTCAGGGACTTCATGGGACTTCAGGGACTTCAAGGGACTTCATGGGACTTCAAGGGACTTCATGGGACTTCACGGGACTTCAAGGGACTTCAAGGGACTTCACGGGACTTCAAGGGACTTCAAGGGACTTCACGGGACTTCACGGGACTTCAGGGACTTCACGGGACTTCAGGGACTTCAAGGACTTCATGGGACTTCACGGGACTTCACGGGACTTCAAGGGACTTCAAGGGACTTCAAGGGACTTCACGGGACTTCATGGGACTTCATGGGACTTCAGGGACTTCACGGGACTTCAGGGACTTCAAGGACTTCATGGGACTTCACGGGACTTCACGGGACTTCAAGGGACTTCACGGGACTTCAAGGGACTTCAAGGGACTTCACGGGACTTCATGGGACTTCAGGGACTTCACGGGACTTCAGGGACTTCAAGGACTTCATGGGACTTCACGGGACTTCACGGGACTTCACGGGACTTCAAGGGACTTCACGGGACTTCAAGGGACTTCATGGGACTTCAGGGACTTCACGGGACTTCAGGGACTTCAAGGACTTCATGGGACTTCACGGGACTTCACGGGACTTCAAGGGACTTCAAGGGACTTCACGGGACTTCACAGGACTTCACGGGACTTCATGGGACTTCATGGGACTTCAGGGACTTCAGGGACTTCACGGGACTTCAGGGACTTCAAGGACTTCATGGGACTTCACGGGACTTCACGGGACTTCAAGGGACTTCAAGGGACTTCACGGGACTTCATGGGACTTCACGGGACTTCATGGGACTTCAAGGACTTCACGGGACTTTACGGACTTCACGGGACTTCTGGGACTTCACACACTGTTGTACACCGGACTTCAAGAGTGGTTAACTCGGAAATTGTAAGAGTTTTTCTACTTTACAGCTGGAGGTACAAAAATCAATAACTCCTACAATTTTGAATATTTCTCAGTAAAATTTCGTGTGCACTTTCAGTGTACAAAAACGCATTCTGCAAAAGCAACAACTATTTGTGATCAATATTTTTTGCAGTAGCGTCGATCGGTGAAGCCCCCCCCCCTCCTAAATACGTAAGTATTGCTAGCCTACCTATATAAACTGGTGAAAACAGATAAAATATTATATAACAGGAGGGTGGTGGCTTTAGTCAAAGAAAAGTATCTAAGAGTGTATAAGGTGGAGGTTAGGGTAAAGGGAACGCGGAGAGGCATACGTACAATATTAAATTATTCACACGCAGTTACCGGCTCGTCAGCGAACTCCGCCTACCCCTGTTTTTGCTTCGTATCATCATCATGCTCTGCAGGTCGCACCATACACCCGAGACCATACCAACTCTAACCCTAATAAATTTCTATCTTTTTATCATTTACGGCTCGTTCTTCTGCCTCTTCTTCTTTTCATTATTATTATTATTATTGTTGTTAATATTTTGTTATTATTATTATTATTATTATTATTATTATTAACACGTTTATTCTGCTAAATAATATTATTATCATCATTTTAGCTGATTTCGTCTCTCAATTAGCCGTCCCTTCCCATCTTTTTACTGCTCACTACTAGGAGTATTACGGCACATTACAATATAGTCAATATAGTTATTAATAATTAATGATTGTAATACAAACAATTGATCTAAAAAAATTGTGTTTCTATCAAAGTACGAAAATTTCATTCGAAATGTCGATATGTCAAGATGCCAATATTAGCGCATTTGTGAAGATAAAAAATTCGGAAATGTTCCAACTTTGCTATGCATCTATATTTAATCCGTAAAATGCGCGTCAAGAATGGTTTTCGAAGAATCGCTTCGCACAATCGCCGAGACATTGAGGCCTAGCATAGCAGTCATTCTGTGATGGTAGGCGACTTCCGGATACCACTATGTTGACATATACTATGCAAGTTCATTCAAGTAAAAATCTGCTGCCAGGATACCGGCAGATTGGAAAAAAAAAAAAACTGCTCACAGGTAATCAGGCAGACGGTTATCCGAAGATGTACAGAAGTCATCCGCTAGATCACAAGCGTGGGGACGTAGTGAATGCTAAAATTGTCATTTTCGAGTTAACTAGTTATAATAGCTTCCCTTTTACTCTGGCAGCAGAGAACGAACAGTTAAAAGG
Source organism: Euura lappo (assembly GCA_018257835.1). Classification (NCBI taxonomy): domain Eukaryota; kingdom Metazoa; phylum Arthropoda; class Insecta; order Hymenoptera; family Tenthredinidae; genus Euura; species Euura lappo. Next base: position 6,730 of record JAEUYN010001132.1, read on the forward strand.
GTGGGAATAGAATGCACGATCCTGCAGGTTCATACAACGTCACAATGTACCTAAAATTTGCCATGGTTCAGGATTGACGCGCGTGGGATCGCCTGTAGTGGTGGTCCTCCTCCAAATCCTCCAATTTACTGTGCTACATTTACTGATCAACTGAGGAAAATGAATTATAAAAGGTAACCAAATAATATGTAGACTAAACGAAAATACACAAAAATAAGAGCATCGACTTTGTGGTAAGGTGGTTTCGTTTCGTCCGTATAGGGTCAGCAGACAAGATTGTAAGTACAAAGTGGGGTCCACCGCAGCGTCACTAATCCGTTTTACATGCCACGTGGAGCATAACGATTATACACCTGCAAACAAGACACTCTTCTTCACCTCCATGTACCTACATCAAGGTTTCCTCATCTTCTACTGCCCATAGCACAGATACATGAAAACCTTTTTTTTATTCGCGCCATTTTATCCTAGGAGGTTTATTACATGCCTTCGTTAATGAACCCAAATTCCCGCAACGACATTATTTTTTTCTATTCTTCAATCACTCTTCAACATTCGTCTTTTTTCTCCGATTTAACCAGAATTCTACATCTACAGGAAAAAATGTCAGACCCTAGAATACCGTTTTCCCCTAAACGAAGTTAATTACAGTAGGTATTATCTGTGAAATACAAGAACGTGAATTTGAATGTTCTAGGTGATATTTCCCGGGATTAATTGACCGTCGGTCCTTCAGATTATCTGTGGAATTAATGAATACCAGTTCATTTCAATGAAACGTATGACATAAAATCGGCGTGTCTAATGGTGTCCCTAAAAAGTGGCTGCGATCGCATGGTATATACGAGGTGAAGATACGCACGTTTACTGTTCTTTGGATCTTAATTCCATGTAGCATATTGTCAACGACGAGATGGCCGTCGCATCGTACTGTTCCGGCATAACTAATACGTTCAGATCGCTTTTTTCCAACCGCTATAATTCATGCACAATCGATCTCTCGAGATGCCTTGTCGCTCTCAAAGAATTCAACGATCCATACCGATCTATCTGATTCGTCGGCGGATCATATGCCCCCGTTACCTATTTCGTAATTTCATTTGGTTTCGCTTTATGTAGGAATTAATTTTTTGGATACCAGATCATTGAAACTCGTCTATGTGCTGACGTTTCGGTCCTGGGGAGGACCCCCCCTATACAACATTATTTATCAAACAACTATTTGAAAAATATGACAAATAATTACCATTATGAAACTAAAACTTATATAGCAGCATAACCTATCGGATTTTGTTGAACATACTTTCAAAGTATAGATGCAGAACAAGCGGGTTTGGGCTGACTATATGAGCCAGTCTTTGAACTTCCCGTTATTCATTTTGTTTCCAGATATGTTATTAAGGTTTTCAAATCTGGCGTCAGATTCTTGATCAGCCGTTCAAAAAACGATCGAGTGCCAATTCTCATAAGATTTCGAATGTTTTTAGTGTCTTCCCCAGCAAATTGGATCTGCCATTTTGAATTTTGCAGAACTGACTCCAGATTCGTGATCAGCAAAACAAGTACCAATTCCAAAAAAAATACCCCAAAAAAAAGTTTTATTCAAATCCGTTGATCCGTTCCCAAGATATCGTCAATTTTATTGTGTTTTTGGAATTTTGTTATTTAAATAATCCCAAAAGTAGATACTGAACCGACCAGAGCCAAAATCTAATGAGTTCTAAAGTTTGGAAAACCGCGTCGATTGCACCCAATTTTATCGATTTCCGCGCACTCGTTCTCACGAATACACACAGCCACACGTCAAACTGAAAATAGTTGAAGATGATTCTCCGGACAGGATTATTACCATGGAAGTGGAGAAGGTTTGTGACAGTTTTGAACCGGCAATTCGTTAGTAATGTTTGTTAACTATCAGTTGGCGAGGGTGATTATCCGCCTAGGAATGGCTGGCCTAACTTTTTCTAACCTTCAGTGGCTGTGCTAACCTTTTCTAACCATTCTTGAAACACCGTATGCGTTGATAATATGTGCGTGTCTCTCGCGCGCCATAGTTCGTGGTGTCCTATATGGCGCGATAGACCTGGACACCAGGAACTACGGCGCGAAAGACCTGGACGCCGATAACTATGGCACGATATAGACCTGGACACCAGGAGGAGCCCCTGAACCTCGAGATGGAGAGAATGGGTGTCAGAAATCATGGCCTAGATACTGACATATTTACATCGACGAAAAAAAATCCTAGATACTGACGTTGTTACATAGACGAAAATAACATAGACGAAATCAACAAAAACGTTATCATATTATACATATAGAGAGATACAGTAAAACCTCCGAATAGGCACGATCTGAATAGGCTACCTTCCCCGAATCCTCGCTTGAGCGCTTTCCCCACTCAGTTCTGTTTACGAGTGTTTGGACACTTACCTCTGAACGTAGAACCTATTGGGAAACGCTTCGAAACACTTATTTATATGAGGCAATCCATGCCAACTCGACCAATGATTTTCCCTCACCATTTTTGATTTATTTCATAATTTTTTCTATGGTTGCCCTCACTCTCAAAAACACTCTGGAATTTTTTCAGATTTTTCTAAATAACCGTTAATTTTTTACGTATTTTCAAAACTCCAAACAGATAGACATTTTTGAAAATTCTGAAAAAATTCTCAAAAATACTTTGTTCCAACACCATCATTTTGGGACATATTAAAAAGTGGAACCAATTTTTCTTATATATTTTTTTTGCATATTTAAAAAAAACTTATTTGATAATTATGGTCCTATCGGCTCCGAAAAGTTTTAGAGTACGAATTACTCGTATTTTGAGTAAAAACGGGTTGTAAAAATAAACGAGGCGAAGGTTTCTGTTATAAGACATTTTATCAAATCAATTATTATTAATAATCTTAATGTGATTATTAAATAAAATGTCTTATAACAGAAACCTTCGCCTCGTTTATTTTTATAACCCGTTTTTACTAAAAATACGAGTAATTCGTACTCTACAACTTTTCGGAGCCGATAGGACCATAATTATCAAATAAGTTTTTTTTTAAATATGCAAAAAAAAAATATAAGAAAAATTGGTTCCACTTTTTAATATGTCCCAAAATGATGGTGTTGGAACGAAGTATTTTTGAGAATTTTTTCAGAATTTTCAAAAATGTCTATCTGTTTGGAGTTTTGAAAATACGTGAAAAATTAACGGTTATTTCGAAAAATCTGAAAAAATTTCAAAGTGTTTTTGAGAGTGAGGGCAACCATAGAAAAAATTATGAATGAAATCAAAAATGGTGAGGGAAAATCATTGGTCGAGTTGGCATGGAATGCCTCTTATATACCTCAGGGATATAAACGGCCGTTTATTGCCCTGCTCCAGCAGGGAAAACCGCTTTATTTCCCTTCGGTGTATAAAGTATCGTATGCACCACAGGGCAAACGTTGTTTTAGACTCGTGCGATTGTAATCCTCGGCTTCGCCTCGGAATACAACCTCGCACTCGTCGAAAACAACCTTTACCGCCCTAGGTGCATAATATACTATTACATGTGTATATCACGTCAATAACAACACAGATACGGGGTACCCTATTCGGAGGTAAAGCCGGCGACCGAGTCGTGTCGTGCTAGGAAGTTATTGGTGGGGAAAGTCACTTCCAAGAATTAAGCCCGTGACACAAGAAAAGCCATGTGCCGTGTGCGGCATCACCTACAGGTCGTCCGTACACTCACACGCGTACGTGATTGGTCCGCGCTCTGTGTGAGTAATCGGTCCGCTACCATAATGCCTGTAGGTGATGCCGCACACGGCACGCGGCCTTTCTTGTGTCACGGGCTTTATACTCCTCTAACCGCCTACGAGGTAGCCTATTCAGAGGTTTCACTGTATTAGTGAAGTAGAAATACCGGTAGTGGAGGTAGTGTAATGTTTCTTGATAGCCGAGATATATAGGTATAGTGCTAAGATGTTCAACATCGTGTCCTTAGGTTGACAGAGTTTGAATGGCCAACAAAGTCGTCCTATAATACCTAGGCTTTTCACCGAGAATACTATAGTTTTGCTTTTTAACCGACTTCAAAAAAGGAAGAGGTTCTCAATTTGGTTGTAATTTTTTTTTTTTTTCATGTTTGTTACCTCAGAACTCTGTTATTTACAAACCGATTTGGAAAATTCTTTTTCTTGTATGTTAAACTTCAATTACAAAATTATGCCTTGACAGCATTGACCAATTATTACTATTAAAGAATGGTATTTTGGGGAATATTTTGCAATTACTGAAAGTTTGAGAAATCCGACTAAAGCGATTCGAAACCGGTAGTTTGATGAATTCGAACTTCACTTTTCGAATAGACAAACATTTTCTATTGTTTGACAACAAATGTTTTCTAATCTATTGAAATCCTGCTATGAATTACTCTGATAAAACTGGGTACGGAATTTGACATTTTTTTTATTTTCCATATCTGGCGGAATTATTTTCAATCTTTCAGAGGTTTTCTGAGAACCGTATCACAAAATTTGCAGAATTCTCATTGAACGGAATTATAAAAAACCTACAATCATAAAATCTACAGATCTTGCGTGAAAGGCAAGCATCCGAGGCATTGAAAATGTCCCCTGTTTTATCGTCTTTGTGCATTATGTTTTGGCTATCTTTTGTTTCGTTGCATTTGGATTTGCTACATTTGGATCACTAAAAAAAATAAAATGGATGCTGGTACAGATTCCAAAAACAGAACGGCCGATATCTCGATTTTTTCCATACGAATCTAAAAATCACAGAACATTAGAAGGACGATTTTTTTTTATCGACGTGCCTAAAAAATCGAACGGCTGTATCAGCGACAGGGTTATTTATTTGAACGTTCATTTCTTCTAAAAATTGATTATGCGATAATTAATATTCCGGGAAAATGAAACATCGATTTTCAAAATATCGATATTCCGGCCTATCCTTGTTACCCATTTCACATTTCGAATCATTGTTAATTTCACTTTTCGACATCTCGCCCGTTCTATTTTTTGGTCGTTTGGAATTTCGACCGCGGGCACTCTTGTGACTCAAGTTAGTGCGAATTGGATTCAAAACAATTCGCTCTCTATTTTATTCTTTGCTATACATATATTTGGATAATGCTGTACAAAATCGCGAATTTAACGTCTACGTTTCCAATAATTTCTCAATTGTTTCGCAACCGTCGAGCCTCAGAATTCATGGCTATCTGGACCGACCGAAACCATTGGTGCTTAACCAGCGTAACGCTTTCGTATGACAACTTTTCGTGACATTTGATATCTGGACCCTTTATACTGAACCAGTGGTGCACTGTTACCCTGAAAACGGAAGCATGTTCAATGCTATGCTAAAATATATTTGTGGTACCTTGTCATGTTTTGACATTCTGTGTGTTCATAATGTTCAAATTATGCCTGAAAAATTAGGTTCCATAATCTTTTAGCGTTAAAAATATCTTCTGGAATCCATTTTTTTCTCTCCAATCATTGTGTACAAAACTGTAGTACCATATGCAAAATTTCACGCATCCTTTCGCACGTTCAAGTGCGAACTAGCTTCGCAGCTTTGAGACTCGGAAGTAGGCAGCTCGTATTTCCGTCGCATAGGTGACGTAACTTAATTTCAATCGGGTTGAATAGGTAAGGTTCGATCTACTGTAAATTATATTCGCAGAACTTTTTAAGTTTGTCAAATTTCGTGCAATCTTACAGAGAATCTTTGCCGCTCAGATGAGAGGTATTGATGAATATCTTGAAATCGGTAAGATCCGGTAAGATCATGACTATATCTTTCTTCTTTCTTCTTTTTTCTTGGATGGATGTACCCTCGTAACACAATTGTGTGTGGCTAGTGCAAAATTTGAGGTAATGACAAT
>JAEUYN010001133.1:0-26551 GCA_018257835.1 Euura lappo
TGTGAATGCATCACGAGCTTATCCAACATTGTTATGGGTATACGGCATAAAAATAAACACATCAAATCAAATCAAATCTCTCTAGTTATTAAGTATCCTATAGAGGAATATTCATTGAATTATCTATGAATCGTAATTTTATCATAAATCCGGGCTGTTGCAGAACCTCCTGTATGGACGAGTTTGGTGGGAAAGACGGCGCGGTGCCGCTAAGTTTTACAAGTGTCGAGTCAATAATTCAAAACGGTGATACACCTATACTACGGCTCGCGGTTAGCCTGCGACCGGTAATGTGTTGAAAAACGTGGACGGGTCAGTAGTGTATTTGCTAGATCTGAGAATAATAAATATTAAAATATACCGCACAAGTATTTGGAGACCCGATTCTTCACCCTACATCTCAGCTTCCAAACTTCTGTCCGGAGAGTAGGGAGAGAGAGAGTAGGGAGAGAGAGAGAGAGGGAGAGAATCTGCAGCGTAACCGCCATCTTGGTATGTTTCTAACCTCTGTCCGGAGAGTAGAGAGAGAGAGAGAGAGAGAGAGAGAGAGAGAGAATCTCCAGCGTAACCGCCATCTTGGTATTTTTTAAGATAAGCCATCCTCAGCCGTATCGCCAGATTATTCTGGACCTCTGATATGTATTCTACTTCTATCTCTCTAGATGTCGGGCAGTAGTTCTGTAACCAGATACAGCTGCAGGTGTGCTCGCGGGAGGAGACAAAAACCGTGAGTCACCCATCTGTCACGTATCGTACAAGGGTGCGTCATCACTCTGGTAATTCACCCATTCTTCTTGGAGCCTCGTTATAAGCCGAAACAATAGCACGTCTCGATCGGACGTGACCATAGCGTCAACTTTTACACAAAATCGTGAGATCCCGATGGTGGGGATGTGTCGATGAGTCGGACCGACACCGCCGATCCACATTCAGTCTGACAACTTCAAGCGTGAAAGATCAACCATCAGAGCTACTGGCTACATCAAAATCCGGTGCCTTTTCTAATATGTTTGGCTTATTCTGTGGATCTGGTGGCTTGGATCACCATGAAATAGGTGGGTAGAAGTGAGAATAACTACTTTATTGAATAGAGGAATATTCATGCATTATCTCTGGATCGTAATTTTATTATGAAATCCTCGTTATTATCCTCGTTATTGTAGAACCGCCTGTATGGACGAGTTTGGTTGGAGAGACGGCACGGCGGATGATCGTTGAACAGGTCTACGCACCTTCAATGAGTGACGCGGATCTTTACAAGGCGGCGTTCAAATGGTGGGTTGTACACCGGAGTGCTGCCCTTGGGTGGGAATTGGGAGGCTCCAGATGGATTCCACACCCGTGCGAGACGTGCTTCAATCTGATTCCGGAGGCTGCGTTGCTCGTGAAGTCGTTGATGAAGAATATCGGGTCTGATGACAACCATCTGGTGAGTCAACCGTCTGTTATGAGGTGGTACATTTCTTGAGTATAAAACCGCACCTGTTTAGGTAGCGGCGGCAAAAGGCGGACACGATGACTCTGGATAGTTAAACGTTGCGCTCCCCCACATCACACAACTCCAAGAGCATAGCGCTCTATAAGACGGTTGCTGTCGTCGACGAGGGGTCGACGTCTCCATTTCAAGAAGGTTTCAGCGTTTACCAACGTCGCGGACGAGGTAGGAAGAGCGGTAGCCCCTCGGTTACGGAGTCGTGTATATACAGTGAGTTCGGTAGGTAACACTGCTGAGTCGGCCCTCTATGTGGTGATACATTTCCTGAGTATAAAACCACTGTTGTTTAGGAAGCGGTTGGAAAAGGACGGACACGGTGACTCTGGATACTTGAACGTTGCGCTTTACCTGTTCAGACACCTCCGTATCGTCGACGTGGGATCGACGTCTCCATCCGAAGAAGTCTTCAGGTTGATTATTCTGGATAGAATCTAGCCGTATGAAGACTTTTGGTTCTTTCACCCCCCAGTCGACCCCACCTCACTTGCTCTAGAAGCCTCCACCAACCCCTTAACTTTGCTAGAAGATGTCGTCTCAGGAGAAGTAATAAGTCCTCGGTTGAAAAAACAGATTTCGCACGGTGTGTAATTAGTGTAAATCCCTGTTTCAGATAGTACAATATAAACATGTTTTGATAAGCTGTCAATTTTGCCACGTTTTTGTTCTCGTTCAGCCAGCACCCCTCCAACTTCAACCCCCACCAATTTCACCTCCTACTCGAGATAACCTTCACCCTCCAGTTGAGAAATAGAATAAATATAGGGTTATACTCGACACCACATCTCACCAACCACTCTAGCTCTAAGAAACAGGATAGTTATAAGAACCTATGTACGCCAGCCTCTACCTGAAAAAACAGATTTCACACGTTCTGTAGTTCGTGAGAATCCCCACTGACTCCCTGTGAAGACGAATACGAAATAGATTGTTTATGTACAGGAAAATTATAAGAAAACCACCACATAAAATCACAATATATCATAAGAAACGCCTGTATTCACTAGATACGAGAATAAAAAGGAATATAAGAATATAACCCGTAATTATTTTGAAACCCGATTTTTAAAGTCGAGTAGTAGTAGTAGTTGAGATTTTCAGGTTTTGAAGGACGACCAGCGAGAGATCTAGAGACAAGCCGCCATCTTGGAATTTTTAAGATAAAACATTTTCAGCCGAGTCAGCAGGTCACTGATCCGAGTCACAGCCGGCCGCAGCATCGCAGTGCGGGGGACGGGGGAGGGGGGCAAGGACGGCGGCGAGGTGTAACCTGACACGGCGAGGTGTAACCTGACACCCGTTTGTTATGACTCTCCATGGCTGTCACAATCACTCACGGGTTTTCGCGGGCGGTACAGTCGCGGAAAACACGGTCTGCGGGGGTAGAGCTTCCGAGTAGGGGTGACTCCACGCGGGGATCCCTGGGTAGCTCGCGGCGGGAGGATATACCGGAGCCAGCGGATGCGGAGGGTTCGCGGTTGGAGCGGGATAGGAGGTTCGAGGGGGGATAGCGGTCGCGGGAGGACCATCAGCGGTCGGAGGTGCGTAAACGCTCGTGGGGTATGTCGCGGGGGCCACTGGGTACGGAGTGGATCGCGAGGTTGGGTATCCGGGGGTCGTCGCGGGGTACGCGGGACTGGGGGTCGGATAACTGTTCGACGGGCTCATCGCGGGGGCTCCAGTCGTCGCGGGGGTCGGAGTTGGAGGCGCGGGCGGTAGGATCACCAGCGCGGGGTGTGAGTATTGAGCCTCGACATCGATCAGGCTCAGCGGCGGCTCGGCCTGAGTCCTCGGGGGCGAGGTGCGTTCGTCGCAAAAATGTACTCGCGGCAGGTCGGAGCCCTCTCGTGGCTCGGATAGGGTTCGTGGTCGCGGTGCGGACTCAGCACGGACCGGAGTGCTGTCATAGGTCGGGGTCGGAGCGGAATCTACGACGGGGGAATCCAGAAGGGGTTCCTCGTCCCATAACGGAGTCCAGGTGACGTTCTGTTGACGTCCCCGGAGATGCGCGCGTAGGAGACGCCACCGATTCCGGTCGGGGTCAGCGTCCACGCGCAGTCGGTACCGGCGGAGGAGCTCGTCGAGGCCTTGATTCGACAGCTCGCACAGCCACGAGATCACGAGATCCGTATTCTCGAGGTCGAAGTTTGGCCAGGGGGACCCTGGGTCCAGGAGCTCCGAGGTCCAGTTCCCCATCGCCGGCCGATTAGCGTAACTCGCGGTTGACGGATCGCGAACAGGCTGACACTCACCAATGTCTCACTCACACAGCCACTCACACGCATGCAAGCAAGCACAGGAGGGGTTAACGCGTACACAATAATTACAAGCAATCTTAGCCTACGATTAGCTGTAAAGAACAGAAAGGAAATAAAAAAAAAGAAAAAGAAACAGACCAAAAATCCAGAAAAATAAGCAGAAATGCGAAGAATAGGCCATCAGCTGCAAGCAAGCGTTCACCAGATGCTGAAAGAAAAAATAGTGCCAGACAAAAAGCAGAGAGAAAGGGGGAGAAAATAGATTAGATGGGGGGGGGGTTGACCGGTACTAGGGTAGGCAAGCCGATAAGATGGAACAAAACTGGCTCGTTGAAGGCAACGACGGCGTCTTCCACCCGTTCTCGATACTCTTTCGCGGTTTTTGAACAAAAAAAAATCAAAGTTCGCGGGGCAGGGATCGCGGGTTCACCAACGCGGTTTCCAAAAAGGTCTCTATCGGGCCCCACGTTGGGCGCCAATTTTGTAACACGCTTTCGGGGTTGTTTGGAAACCAACCCCGTCCACAATGCTAGCAAAAGAAGCCGACAACCCAACGTGGATGGACGGTACTAAAACTAAACAAAAGAGATAAGAAAGATTTGGGCGCCAAGTTCCTTACGGGAACTAATCGCCGCGTTTCCGCGGGGATGAGGGAAGGAATTAGGGGTGGAAGGAGACGGGAGGCCGGCTAGACAGTGTTTGGTAGAGGGGAACGTGGGGGCGAAGATAGTAGACCCTGTGTAAGTTGGTGAACAATTATAAGACGTATTTATTCAATGAAAAAGACTGGCTTTAACAATCCCTCCGAGATTCTAGGCGATCTCGAGGGTAGAAATCAGATCGGGCTAGAAGAGCCAATACAGAATATGATACACTATGTACAAGCTAGCCGCTCGACTCGACTGGGCACGGGCCAGGAGGAGGGCGAGGGGAACGGGGGGGGGACGGTACCGGGCGTCAGCCGGATCGCACAGCGGTCTGTGGATCCTCGGCAGCTGACTCGCAGCGGTGAGTGCGCGCGATCCCTGCGCAGACCACGTAGCGCACTCGTCTCGACGGGGACGACGGCTACAGCACTGGATCGCGCTCAACTCACTCGATCGAAATTTACGGTCGGTACGGTAGAGCGGGATATTATCGGACGGACAAGAAAGAGTAAAATTTCAACCCGCAGCGTACGGCTAACCGTAGCTCGGCGACGGTTGAAGTAAAGCGGCGTGCGTGGTGATTCTGCGCACCCTACGTAGAGCGTGAGTCTCAACTGGGGCCACCTCTACAGGCGCGAATCACACGGACACGCACACATGGACACACACGAGCAAAATTCAAATAGCAAAGGGGGAAAAACAACGGTAAAAAGCGGGGTATCGGGACTCGACCGTTCGCGGAGGCGCGTGGGGTCGGGATTCCGGTAGTAGGGGGTGAAGAGGCTGAAAATACAAGCGATGCGGGAGATAGAAAAGCCGGCAAAAACGATCCTAGCGGATCTAGGATACTTTCCGTATCGAGGGGATCCTCGTCTCAGGCTCCAACGGCTTCGGCGATGGCCGATCCCACCTAGACGAAGTTATTACAGGTGTCTCGCAGCGCAGGGGGCGAAAAGATGGACGGAAAAGACCCTACCTTGGATCGACGGTACTCGGGTAATCCAAAGTGGCGTGGCAATGTTCTTTGGGGCACACTAGCACACTTGGGGAACGACGGTGGGCACGGGGGCCGGTCGCGGCGTGGCCAGCGGTCCGGCGAAATTGGTTGTCGGGGCTCACGGGTTCACAGGCGAAGGGGTTGCGCTCAATTTACGGTGCTCGGGTAGCACAAGGCACGCACTCCGAAATCGACTAGGTTTTAGGACTCGGAAGACTCTAAAAAGGACTCAAAACTTGGATTCTACGCACGATGCAAACAGCGACCTGTTGCTAGCTTGAAAACCAAGATGGAAGCTGACTCGATAGAATTTGGCAAAGATGGCTAGACTCGTCTTCCCCGTGTCAGCTCGTAGGCCAGCGGGGAAGCGGGGTGAGGTCGCTCCTTGCTCCAGTGAACCACGTGACCCTTCGGTACAGTTTCTTAATTCTATGCGCGTTACCGAGAGTCGCGCGAGGATATTTGCAATCCTTCCGCGGCGTTGAGGGATGCCACAACGGGCAAACTATTTGCCACGTTACAACCTAATTTTATGATCGGCTAGTGTCGTCCTTTTGGCGAATTTCGGAAAACCCTTCAACTCCTGAGAGTTATGCGGAGCGGTGTCACTGCTGTGTGCTGCGGGCTGCCCCTGGGCAGGCAGGTTCTCATCCTGGGGGACTCACGGCTTTTTACGACACACAGTGGGACGAAACCCCGAAATCGTGCCCAAAAATCCGAAATACGAAAATTGGATTCGGGGAATTTTTACCCTCGAGTGGGGTAGGCTAAATGATTGGTGCATCCGAACCTCGAAGGGCATGGTCGTCCCTTCCATACCTGGCTCGATATGTTAGTTCAAGGTCAGCCTTCGTTGAGAGTGCACGCGGCGAGTAAAAACGTAAGGAAAAACAGTGAACTTCAAATACCAATAACTCGGAAGTGATTGAAGCGATTTTAATTTTCAAAAATGGGTTCTACTCCTGCAGGTATGTCGAAAATATTTCAGTATAAGTAGAATTGAGAAGACATGTTTATCTGCTTGAAATACGACCATGTTCGGTACCCTCCGAAGATGATATGATTTTTTTTATTTCTACTTTCACGTAGACAAAAAGTAGAGAACTCCAGGAGTCTCCACCTTCATTCAAGTTTGAGGCTGTAGATCAGTCTATCAGCTATCGAAAACGCTTTAGATTGCCTGCTAAAAGTTGCTAAACAGCGTAATTCTTAGCATAGCGTGAGTGGGTACGCAGCGTGCTACCACTTTGCGCCCGCGCCGGCCGGCCGACCGCGGATCTGCCAGGTGTTCAATACGTACAATAGGGAACTTATACCTGTTTTTAACGCATATAGGGTGTACAACAACGTAGTACAGTTATTCCAGAGTCACATTGTTCATGATGAATTATATTTAAGATTAGGTTGAATAAAAAATTAATTTCAGAAAGAATTGAGTTTATCCAATGAATTTGATGGTACTTTATTCATTGTAGTTTACGTTAAATATTGCAAGTTTTCATATGCAAATCAATTCTTAATTTTCTGTGGTTTTCTTACAGGGTCTAGTACCGACGACATTTTACTATACACCCGGATGGAGGTCTTCGTTATTGTAAAAGCGCGTTTGACTGAACCATTCGCCGATTTATTGGAACACCTTTCAGCCGAAATTTCCAAGGAGAGTGGACGTCCGGTGCTCATTCGGGAGAATATGAAGAAGAATGACAAAAGTATTCGAGAAAATTTTTCACGAAAATATTCGAGATCAAAAACAATGGAAGATGTTTGGAACCGGCTGATGGTAACATCTGATCTGTACGTTTCCAGCATCCGTAAATTGCCACAGATTAAAATGAGTAGTTTATCTGCGGAAGCTGTAGAATTGTTGATTCCACGTACAATAACGAGTCAATCTACAGTAGAAACGGATTCTGAATTTGACAACGACGATTCTGACGATGAAATTGTATTCCACTAATTTTATAAGTTTGAAAATTTCACGACATTAAGGAGGTTCGTCAGTGAATGCATTAGTTCACGGATTGGTTGAAATTTTTTGTATGGGTTCCTGTGAACGTAATACAATCGCTGAAATAATTTCAAAATTTTTGACCAGCCCGTTTACGAGAAAATAATTGATGAATTTAGCTCCTTATACACGGGTTCTTACGGGAGTTCGGTCGAAATGATACGTATAACCCGGATAACGTAGAAAACCGCTTTAGGACTTGAACAAAAAAATATGGAAATGATGCAATGAACCTTCACGAAGATAATAACGGAAGATGGAAGAATTCGACCAGCGCGTTTGTAAATAATAAGTGAAAATAATAGTCAAAGTGTATACGTTTCGCTCGAAGTCGGCGAGGCCCGTGCGAAGCTTGGAAACACCGCACTCAATGAACCCGACATGACGCGGCGTTGGGGTTAGAAATATTACGTGCGAACTGGGGCGCGAACATTCAAAGATATTCAAAATTCGTATAAATAAATCCCAACGGAAACTTTTGATTTCCTAATTTTTGTTATTATTTTGGTCATTGTTGTAATTAGTAATTAACTGTCAGTTGTCATGATATCAATGCGTTATTCGTGGATGAAGTACTTTCTATACCGGTCCGTATGTAAACATGCAACCGGCCTGCGAGTCCATAGCAGTCGACGTAGCAGTCTCGCCAACTTGCTATCGGCTGCGCTGTTGCCGTTGTTCGACTTGAAATATATAATGTTTGAAACTCAATTATTAACATTTATTTCCACTTGGCAATTATTTATTTCGCGTAAAAAGTGTAAAATCAAATAACATTTATACTTTTCCCGTGCCATATACAAATGTACATGGTTTTTGTAAATACGAAATTTTGATTCCTGTGAGTGGTATTGGCCCGGAGCCCCTGTGTATAAGCATAGGCTTTCCCCTCTCACCGCCCGCCTCTCGCGGGCACTGACGAACCTCCTTAATACTGAAAAATAAAAAGTCTTCATTCCCTACTATGCATATACCTATAAATTTTCTCAAGTATCTACGAATCAATTTTATACCATGCACAATCATATTCTCGCCCTCTATTTATTAATTTTGAGTTACATCACATTCGCTACTTCCTAGGTGAATAAAATTCTGATAAATGTTGATCTCATCGTAATCAGTTTCCCCAGAAACCCATCCATACATATTATCAAGAAATCTGACATCATTGTACCACATACCATCGTTTTGGGTCCGCCATTTTGTTTTTGAAATTTTTTACTTCGGATTCGTAATCAGCGACCTCAAAAACCCCCGAGTCCAGACTTTCACCCGAATTCATTGAGTTTTTGATTTTTGGCGCGATTTCGGGGTTTCGTCCCACTGCACAGTGGGACGGAATCCCAAATCGACGGCCAAAAGTCTGACAAGTTTTCAATGCGTGTGAAAGTCCGTACTTGGGGGTTTCTTGGGTCGCTGATTACGAATCTGAAGTTAAAATTTTGAAAAACAAAATGGCGGATCCAGTACGACAAATAATTTAATGAACTAGCCGGTTTTAGCCAAAAAGCTCATCGCTTTTTTGCGTAAGGCACGATCGCACAGTGCTGGTTTGTTTTGAAATAGTGTTCAAAATCCCCCGAAAATTCCCAAAATTTTGATTCGTGATCAGAAGACTGTATTTCAAAGCTCGCTGTTGTATCCTCGAAATAGACAAAGATAGCAATCGCCATTTCTAAAGCGGAAGTCGGATCGGGTCTCAAATGAAATTTGCACATCTTTGGGGTAAAAAAGTATCCTCTGCAAATTTTATCGAAATCGGTTCAGCGGTTTGGCTGAGCTCGTGTTTACAAGCAACTTCAACGATTTTACACTGAGACGCAGGTGCCAGAAAAATCCTCAAAAATTCCCAAAATTTTGATTTTTCATCAGAAGACTGTATTCCAAAGCTCGCTGTTGTATCTTCAAAATTGACAAAGTTAGTAATCGCCATTTCTGAACCGGAAGTCAGATCGGGTACACAAGAAAAATTGCACATCTGCAGGTTGGAAACAGTATCCATTGCAAATTTCATCTGAATTGGTTTAGCGGTTTGGCTGATTACGTGGTTACAAGAAATGGGGGGGGGGGGTCACATACACCACTCATGAAAATGCTCGAAAACGACTACCCAAGTGCCAAAACGTGCTCCCTACATGATTTCAGATCTTTTACTCGATCCGACGTTTTTAGCGATGGCGAATGTATAAGGCACTCCGTTTTTAACGATCGTGCCTGAATACGAATTGAATCGCGGTGAAAGTCTGTATCCGAGGGTTTTTGGGGCTGCTGATTACGAATCTGAAGTTGAAATTTCGAAAAACAAAATGGCGGATCCAGTAGGGCAAAAAATTTCATGAAAAACGAATTGAATCGAGGTGAAAACAAAATATCTACGACTTGTGTAGAAAAAGCGTTATATTTATGTCACATAGCAAAGGTTTTCCTTAAAATTAGGTTGATACAGAGTATTGAGATTAAAATAACGTGTATAAAGTGTAGAAATTAGCATTATATTTCTTAATGAATAGGGTAGGTGTCCCAATTACGGAGCCCTTAGCGACGTCCATCGCCGTTTCTTAATAAATACTACTCCTTCATCTCTCATTTTGACATTTCAGAGTTTGAGATTGACAAATGAATGTATTTTAAATAATAACACTTTTTTTTCACTCGATGAATACGAAAATTAATAAAAACTAAACATTAATATAAAACTATGCGCGTGTCCCAATTACGGTGCCTTCGAAAATATCTGTGAACCAAATACGGTGCCCCAATTACGGACAGTGTCCCAAATACGGAGCCCCGATTACGAGCGCAAGTTCTGCGGTAAATGAGCAGGTTAACTTCACTTCACGTGTTATATTCTTGCCCGGAAATATCATAGAAGACGTTTCCAGTATTTACGAACGATTTGTATCAAAAAGAGTGACGTACTTGGGAATTCTAAAACATTCGAATACACCTAACCTCCTGTTCTGTTCGAAATTGTTGTATAGACCGAATCCATCTCAAATCGGGCAGGCAAGGCTAAAATGGAAATCGTGATATCACGGAATTTTTTCAAATTGAAATATGTTGTTGTTCGACGAAAAAAAAGTGACCCGTATTTTTTTGTTGTGGAAAAAAAAATTCTGCTACGAAGTTACCGCTATTTGAACATTTAATCGTGCGCTACCAAAGTTGTTGGAAAAGGAACACTTTTTTTCTTAGTAACGCTATATCTTTGGAACGAATCATCGCCAATAGTTCATCTTGGTCTCATTTTGTAGGTTTTTGTGCACTCTTTTGGAATTCGAAGAAAAATTTGAGGATTTTTCAAAATTGACGGAATGACGTTTATTTTTCGAAAATTAGGGAAACCCGTTTTTCTCGAAAAGTGATTTTTTTATTTTCTCAAAAATTTCACACAATGTGTGGGGTGATATGACGGATATATCCTCTAAGTTTCATCGATGCTAAAACACTGCTTCATATCGAGAAAAAATATTTCGTGCGTCACTGAAATTCGTCAAATCCTGTGCTGGTGTCTACTTTGTGAGCGTCGTTGAGATGTGTACAGATTTTTCGATCCAAATAATATCACTTAAACTTGATACATACGTACCTGAGGGAGTACATGGCCGAATACCGTATGATGTATAACATCGTAGACCTCATATTGATGTGCTAATAAAGACTGCCACGTAAAAAATACAAAATTTACAATCAGGGATTTATTGTAGTAATAACAATATCGTACAATAATAATATGGTTATGTACTACATTATAATAAATACTATATCTATAAAAAATATAATATAATAGTATAATAATAATATAATGATAAAATCTACAGACCTTGTGTGTAACGCAAGCCTCTGAAGGCATTGAAAATGTCACCTGTTCTCTCGTTCTTAGTGCATTTTGTTTTGATATATTTGTATCTGTCGAATTTTGATTTGAATTCGCTTGAAATGAAGTTTTTTTTTTTTTAATTTCAAGTCTGACAGATCGATGATCGGTAACAATCTGATAGATTAACCATACATTTGGATCGGTCACAATCTGACTATATTCACCATCCATATAAGCTTTTTCCATCTTTCGTCTTTTTTCATCCTTTCTCTTTTGCAAACTTTTTTCATCCGCATTGTTGTTACTTTCGTTTTGCACGCATTTCTGTCCCGTTCACATTTTTGTTGCATTTTAACATTTGATCCCCTATACCTCAGTATATGTATACCATAACTCGAAAATAGAAGCATTTTTAACAATATTATTATACGATATTGTTATTACGACAATAAATCCCTGATTGTAAATTTTGTATTTTTTCCGTGATAGTCTTTATTAGCAGATCAATATTCGTCTACGATGTTATACATCATACGGCATTTGGTCATTTACTCCCTCAGGTATGTATGTATCAAGTTTCAGTAATATTATTTGGATCGAAAAATCTATACACATCTCAAAGAAACCCACAAAGTCGACACCAGCACAGGAATTGACGAATTTCAGTGACGCACGAAATATTTTTTATGGATATGAAGCAGTGTTTTAGCATCGATGAAACTTCGAGGGTATATCCGTCATATCACCCCACATATTGTGTGAAATTTTTGAGAAAATAAAAAAATCACTTTTCGAGAAAATCGGTTTTCCCTAATTTTCGAAAAATGAGCGTCATTCCGTCAATTTTCAAAAATCCTCAAATTTTTATTCGAATTCCAAAAGAGTGCGAAAAACCCTACAAAATGAGAACAAGATGAAGTATTTGCGATGATCCGGTCCAAAGATATAGCGTTATTAAGAAAAAAAGTGTTCCTTTTTCAAGAACTTTGGTAGCGCAGGATTAAATGTTCAAATAACCGTAACTTCGTAGCAAGATTTTTTTTTCCAAAACAAAAAAATACGGGTCGCTTTTTTTTCATCAAACAACAACATATTTCAATTTGAAAAAATTCCGTGACATCACGATTTCCAGCCTGCCCGATTTGAAATGGATTCGGTCTATACCGACTGTCCGTAATTGGGTCTAGAAGCCAAAATGCTGTCCCAATTACGGCACTCCGTAATAGGGACAAGTGTTCAAACTCGTGTACCAATTGCGGGCCCCACTATTATTATCAGAAAAAATGGTTAAATTGTACATTTTTCCGTTTAGGTGTTGAATATTATAGTCAAGATGTCATATCAGATAAGTTTTATTGAGTTATGAGTGATAATATTGTATTTGTCGCCATTTGAAAAAAGGTGATTTCTTAGCACTTTGGTTAAGGCAGCTAAGATAATTTCGATCGATGTGTGAGTCCGAAATCGAAATAAAATGTTCAATGGATTATTTGAAGCTTCAACATGCGAGGCTACTTGTTTCGTCAAGTTTATAAATCAAGCTTTACGACAAAAATTCACACATGCTCATATCTGGTAGTGCTATTTCTTAAATTAAAGAAAACACAGAGAGGGCACCGTAATTGGGACACCCTCCGTAATTGGGTCACCTACCCTATGTATTCGCTTATAAAAACAATTAACTGACAGAAAAAGTTCCACATTCCGAACATCTGGTCAGTCATCGTGATACATTCGACTACACACAACTTTATTCATCGTCACCAGAACAATCTAAATCACAGTCAGTGAATTCAACTGACGACGCATTGCCCGAGCTCCCTGCATTTGGTGAGACGGTTGGTGCAGTCAATAACTGGATTGCTTCTAGTAGCAACAATCTCATTTTCATACCAGGTAATTTTCGCAGGCTAGAAATGTATGGATCAGACGTTAATAGTAGGCGTGAAAAAACGTCTTCCATGGTTTTTGTTCGGGAAAATTTTCGTGTAAAATTTTCTCTATTCTGCTTCATGTATTTATTGGTAGACTCTTGGACGTCTTCGGACATTTGTCCAATCGGTAATATTGCAGACTTTATAATCGCTGCGCCATGAATCAAAATTTCATGCATTGAAGTCGGCATATAAAACCACGGATATAAATTCACGTAGTCGCGAGCTGTTTGCACGGCATAATCTTGAAATCTGATTATATCAATCTCATCGCCACTCGAAAGTGTTTGCAATATAACGTGAAATCGTTTGATCAGATCCTCATTTACCCCTGTAATCGAAGCAGAAGTGGTTGAATCTTCAAAAACCCGTCGAGCAGTATTCCCGTCATTGGAGCTACCAAAACCGGGCATTGGTTGATCAACTATGAGACCCGATCGTATGCGGAAACCTTTTTGTATACTTGCTTTTCGGTTTTTTACCATTTCTTTATCATTTGCAGTACGCGCTTGCCACTGTTCAATTTCAAGTTTATACTCTACATGCAAACAACATTCGAAGAAGCGAATCCACGCATGCAGAGTCAATAACCCGAACTGTACGTAATCTTCATTGATTTTTCTTTTCAACATCGCATCGATATCGTTGAAATCTTTTGAAGTTGCTTGACATAAATCGCGACATTGAGCAGAAGCATTACTCGTGATCGCATTGCAAACTTTACCATCTATCATGGTGAATGCAAGTTTGAAAGAAACGGTTATGTCTTTTCCGTCAATGACAGTTTCGTAAGGCACAAGGTTGCTTTCCTGCTGTTTTAGAAACTCCATTTCGCTCACCGTGGCGTCAGTATTTCCATGCAAAAATTGAATTCTAATTGACCGACAAAAACGGGTAGACGATGACCTTGGATTTTTCCATACAACAAGAGTATTTTTTGTTTCTTGATCAACTGATATCAACTGCAATGGAACAAGTGACGTGAAGAATATGTTAGCATCAGACTTGCTTCCATCATCATCGGTAAATCTTTGTTTATATGCATTTTGACCAGAAGTGCCATCGCAACCCCACTTACGAATTAAATTCAAGTTGCGAACACTTTCTTTACATGAGCTTCTAATAACTTCGTCTTGAAGCAACAAGATTCTCTGAATTGTGTGATCCAGCAAAGACTGCAGTTTCACTTCAGCACTACATTCTGTAACGGTAATGTCTGATTTCGGTGGATAACATTGAAGCTTCGCTTGATGTATTACATTATACGACGAAAATAACTTAGAGCGCTGTTCTTTGGCTGAATTCCGAAGCTACTGATAGTCAGATTTTGACATATTGAGTTCAACTACAAGCGATAGGGCTTTATCAGGAGTATAAGGAATTTCTGAAATCGATTCCAAAGATTCTCTATACTTTTTAGCTCTTGATGGGCTTCCCAGCGTCACATCTTGAACAACTTTCGCGGCATCAGATCTACCAGCTGCTCGAAGGCTCATTTGAGCCGCATAAGACAGTTCTTCGGTACTTCTAGTTGCACGCAAATCTTCAGTTTCCCTACATTTGTGCGCACACTAGCTTCAGCAAATCCTGAAGAAGGCCGACCCATGCTGCTGGACTGTGTTGAAGCTTCTTGGATTTTTTCCAGGGGAACAAACACACTGAGCCATGTTGCAAATTTGTCGAAAAATCTGTCTGCATACCTCGAAACTTGCTTCCACTTTTGATTAAATTGGGACAATAATGCGCGTATTGCGTGTTTTGCGTCATCCGACAGAGTGAAAGGTCGCTGTAGTTTCTCCGACATGGAGTTTTCAATTTTCAGGTATGCTGAAGCTGCACCACGATTCAAATCATTTTTCATGAGTGCGAAAATATCTTTTCTCGTTAATCCAGGTGCTGCGGAATTATCGTCGGCAGATTCTAAAATGTCAAAGAATAATGGGGTATTCCACGCGAAGCGGGCCAGGTTTCGGCCAAGGGTCGGCGAATTTGACGTCCGTCCAGAATCTCGTTCCTTACTACCTTGCAACAAGTTTTTCGGAGTTTCAGACCCTGATTGATTTTTTATTGTCCTTGAGGCGCGATTGAAGAAATTTTCTTAGGGTTTACTTGATTTACTTGAAAATTTCACTGAACATCGTTAAAGGTATCACAAAATTATGGTAAAATTTTCAGCCACCCCTTTTTTTTCTTCGTCGGCAATAAATTATTGAAATTTTTTTTTTACGAATAATAAAATTTTTCGTTACCGGGACTTTATTGGAATGAGATACGTATAATATGCAAAATACTAATACTAAACAGTCCAGAAACAGCCCCGGTGACGTAGAATAATTTTATTGTTTCCGAAAATATGTTCAATAATTTATTGCCGGCGAATAAAAAAAAAAGGGGTGGCTGAAAATTTTACCATATTTTGTGATACCTTTAACTATGTTCAGTAAAATTTTCAAGTGAATCGAGTAGACGCTAAGACAATTCCTTTAATCGCTCCTCATGGACAATCAAAAACCAATCAGGGTCTAAAACTCCGGAAAACTTGCTGCAAGGTAGTAAGCGACGAGATTCTGGAAGGACGTCAAATTCGCCGACCCTCGGCCGAAACCTGTCCCGCTTCGCATGGAATACCCCAATACATGAGTCATTCCACGTCAAACCGGACAAAAACAGGTGATTTTTGACCTCGATGTTTCCGATTCAGGTCTCGATTTTTTTACAGATTCTTTGGATCAAATAAATGCATCAAACAATTTTTATTTTATTTTTATCGCCCCTAGTTTAGAAGTTACACGGGGTTGAAATTTCGGAAAAACGGCAAAAAATCGAAAACACGCCCTCCTTGGAGTGCCTATATCTTCGGTTCTATTTATCCTACAGACTTTTGTAAAAACGCATTTTGAAGCTCTTGAATGACGCTTTCGTTACATATTTATCTCATTCCGGCATAATCGATGATTTCATTTCTTATGAACAATTATATTATTCAAACGTGTTTTTCGAGGTGAAGGCCCCCACCTAAAATTCAAAAAAAAATATGAGCGTATTCCTTGATCAATTCTCTACAAAATTGCGAAATAAAATTCATGGAGACTCATTGGACTATATTTGAAAACGATTGATTTACAAGCGGCGGCGCGCGTCGCCGCTCGGAGGCCTGGCTCGGGTGAGCGTAACCAGCGTAAGGGAGAAACGGTGGGCACGGAGATCTATGTTAAAAAAATTTACCACATGAGAAAACAATTTATTACATATCAGTTTATTAATCATCCAACTAACAATAAGTGAATCGTTATTCTAAATCTTACATGAAGATCCCCTAGCGTATCTATATTATATAAAGGAACAATTAGATTATATTATACCTGGATGTCGTTATATTAGCTTACAATTAGTAGTTTATTTAGAAACAACGGCCTGTACTGATTCGGGGGCATCTGAGTATCTCTTAGCTATTACTTTATTCCTTGTTAGTGGCAAAATACAGTGAAATTTGAGTGTATCCGGAAGTAATTTAGCTTTTTCGAAACGAGCTTGCAATGCAGCTGCTTCTTTTTGATAATCATCTTTAGTGAAAAATTCTAAATGATATTTTTTATATTTTGGTTATTCTGCGCCCATGAAAAAAATTTTTGTGGTGTATTGATTGGATCCTGCAAGGGTTCTAGACTTGCTTTGGCTGCTAATCTTTTCAGGGCACCTCCCAAGCCATCACAAGGCCCCTTTCCATGCGAGGTAGCGAAGAAGTGCCACTCGGCACCAACTCCAAAGTCCTCTAGATGACGACACACGTTCAAAAAATTCTTTTTGTTCTTATATTGCGCACTCGCTCCGTCGGAGAAGTAAATGATTTTCGTCACATCTTCAATTTCTCGTTTCAAAAAGTCCACAAAACTTCTTTGAAATAGATGGACGGCGATAGTGTCATGTTTCAGACACTCTGAAATCGCAATATAATTTTTGTGTTTTATTGTGTCGTCTTCGTTGTAGTACGCCACAAAAGGATGTAACGTTACTTGGTCGTTATTCCAATGGACACCCTGAACCGCGTCTTGAATCACGAACGCATAATTTTCTGCAAAATCGCTTACTACTAAGCATTCCCCTGGTTTCAATTGCTCCTTTCTTTCGGAAAAATACGCAGACTGTTGCTGAGCGATGAATGCATGCGTGACCAGCCCGTCTAGTAGTCCCTAAAGTTTTATCAAGAATTCGTCGACAGCAGCTTGACTTGTGTCCAAATTTGTGCGATCTACCGACGCCCACTGCCTGTACGTCACGGTATCTATCAATTCGTCTTCGAACAACTCCTCCAGCTGATTTACTAAATTTTCTGTCCCCGGGCAACTTGGACATTGCTTCAAGTGACAATCGGTGGATGGTGGGTTACACATCATTCGCGCCAAACAATCTTTGTAATTGTTTATCGGCTGAGACGTGTTGGCTGTCAGCTGTGGTATCCTTGCCCCGTCCAACATTAACTTCACATTTTCATGGATTGCACAAACGCAAACGGAATGGGTTCCGCCAGCTCCAGGCAGTACACAGTGCTTCGGTCTTAGTTCGCAAAATTTTGAAAATCCGACGTTTAGATGTGGATACTTTTCTTTAAAGAGATGGTACGTTTCCTGCAAATTACTGAGTATCAATCGTTTCTGTTTGTGGATTTTTTCTCCATTCTCCCGAACCGAGACATAGTTCTTTTTTCCCGGCATTACACGACTCATCAGATCGGAAGTATAAAAATCCACGACACACTTCTCTGTCACTGGATTCAATTTCTTGCCGATCTTCCTATTGGGGCTGGATAGAATCCCGTGTTCCTGTGCCGTTTTTTCAGCGACAGTAATCATGTGTTTCGAGGCATTAAAATTCTCCTGAATTTTTTGAAACGACCAATCCTCAAATATTGTTAAAATTGTGATCTTTTTGTTACGAACATCGGTAGTATGGAACGCCACCTTCAGTTTGTCAATGATTGTGGATTCTTCGTCCTCGGCCCCCTGCTCAACATCTTCTTCGACATGAAATACCCGTGAGGCCAGTGTTTTTTGCAGCTTTTTGAATTTCTCATGAGGATATTTCTTCAGCGCCAACTTCCGTTTATTAATGGGTGATTCTCCCAATCCAACTAGGCTCTCGTTCAATGTAGAAATATCTACCAATTTCTTGGTTGGCGTTGAGTCCTATTCACATTCCGACGATTTCACTGCACTCGTACTGGGTTTTGGGTCCTCGTTAAGCGAAGAACTGTCACTGGATTCAGTGATTTCGGGCATTTTTGCAAGTCGTAACCGGCAGGTGTCACAAATTTTCAGTCCCATCGATGTCGAATCTACTCTCCGATTTAATTTTCGAAGCATCGTCGGAAGCACCGGTCTCAGATTTTTCGGAGACTTTTTCCCGTGTTTCTCCAAGTTAAATGGGTTGAAGCAATGTTTTATTGTAGACATAACGCAATAAAGCCACGCACTCGCAAAATAAGCAATTCCAAACCAAAACACTTGGAGACTGAGTGTTGAGTTGTTGACTGAACAAGTTTTGAAAGGATACTGAAGTACTTGCGGACAGTAATGAACAACGACTAATCGTAGGACACCATGGAGGGGATGACCGAGGGTTAGGCTTTTTGTTTAAAGCAACCTGGAAACGATGAGAAACTACCTGAACACGAGGACAACAGGTAAAGTCACAATGAATGGTAGGACGCACTTCGCAGAAAACCTTCGGAATTTACCGATGGCTCATTTTTCCGAACCCTATGACATTTTCTGTATTATAATAATGAGAATTTCCATAAATTCGGAACAATGAACCATCCTTGAAAAATGTTAGGATATTCAAGTAGCATTCTGTAACCTGAGTTTGATTCTGCGTAATATCGATGCGAACCACGCCGCATAGCTCCGGCACACACTGTCAGCGCGCGCCGCCGCTTGTAAATAAATCGTTTCCAAATATAGTCCAATGAGTCTCCATGAATTTTATTTCGCAATTTTGTAGAGAATTGATCAAGGAATACGCTCATATTTTTTTTAGAATTTTAGGTGGGGGCCTTCACCTCGAAAAACACGTTTGAATAATATAATTGTTTATAACAAATGAAATAATCGATTATGCCGGAATGAGATAAATATGTAACGAAAGCGTCATTCAAGAGCTTCAAAATGCGTTTTTAAAAAAGTCTGTAGGATAAATAGAACCGAAGATATAGGCACTTGAAGAAGGGCGTGTTTTCGATTTTTTTGCCGTTTTTCCGAAATTTCAATCCCGTGTAACTTCTAAACTAGGGGCGATAAAAATAAAATGAAAATTGTTTGATGCATTTATTTGATCCAAAGAATCTGTAAAAAAATCGAGACCTGAATCGGAAACATCGAGGTCAAAAACCTGTCCGGTTTGACGTGGAATGACTCACATATGAATAAGTAATTCACCCTACTGAAGATTTCCAGGTGGAAATCTATGGATAAACCTATATGGTCTTTCTATAGGAATTTGGAACTGGAAATCCACTGGATTCTATAGATTTTAACATGGATTCATATAAATCCAGGTAAAATCCTATGCGTTTTGAATTATATTTTGAATATCCACCTGCATATTTTCAATACACATAGGAGTTCACCTGGATATTTATAGGAATCCATGTTGAAATTCATAGAATCCAGTAGATTTCCAGTACGAAATTCCTATAGGAAAACGATATACCGAGCCTTTCTGACGAAACTAAACAAACCCTTTCTCTCCCTCTCCCATGCCTAACGTAGGCCTGTGGAAGGGAAAGGGTTTGTTTAGTTTCGTCAGAAAGGCTCAGTAGGTTCATCCATAGATTTCAACCTGGAAATTTTCAGTAGGGTACATATTCAGCCTTACTCACTATTACTCATTCCACAATATTATAGATGACTAGATGACTATGATATTGTGAAATGCTATAAAAACCACAAGGAAATTAAAAAAAGAACCCTCATGTTTTATCATCGATTTCGATTGGACACTTCAAAATATACATTTTTTCCGAGGTTATTTTTCGCTAAGATTCTGGGTTTTTTAAAAGAGGCCTAGCAGAAAGTGACTTCATACAAATATTTCAATTTGGGAGCGTGAAATCTAAATCCGCTATAAAAACTGAGGGTAATGATAAAAAAAATCTTCTTGGGCCTCACTAGGCCCGCGTGGGGCACTGGGCCTGCAACGTGAGTACACCCCTGAAAACATAATTTGAAACCATACAACTTTTATCTGAATCACTTCTCCGTATTTCATGTTTTTACTGTTCAAAATCGAGAAAAATGCATTTTTCATCACAAAACCATGTACCAATAGCGGTTGCGCAATAATGCTCGAATTTTTTTGCTGTTTCCATTAAACAATAGAATAATCTACAACCTAGAATAAGTCCGGCCGCTATTCAACGTTTTGCAATTCAACTTTTCTCTACGTGTTTACAATTTTCAGTGGCAATTCTACGTTGATTTTCGGAAAAATCATTCGTTGACTGATATCACATACATTATTAATTCAAGTTTATTATTACATGATGATATTCTACTTGTTTTCCCCTTTCGAGTCAATTTTGAAAATCGTCGATGGGTTTATTTTTCTGCAACTGGCGACGTTTTCAAGAGCGCACTGAAAATTACGCACAGAGCGCGACGCGTCTGCGTCGAGCGAAAGGTACTTTTGAACAGGGACACAATAGCGGGTGTAAAGGATCTTTCCCTTTCGGGTCTGGAACTCGACCCTCGGACTATTACTATATCTAACCCACCATTGCAGATCCCCGAAATCGATACTTTATGTTTAGACTTTTGGCCGTCGATTTGGGATTTCGTCCCACTGTGCGCCGCCCGAGAAACGGTGTAGAGCGGCAAGTGTGAGAGAGCGCCGAACAGCGGCGACCCAGCGGTGCTAGTGCCGCTAGTTAGTTCAGTTGAACGAGAGGACTGGTGCCGTACCGACGTGGAGAGCTGCGGACCCGAGCGAAAGTAAGTATACGATGCCGGCGCTAGACAAGCGTGCGAGAGATGAGGTTAGAAATCCCTCTAACCTATAAAAATGAGGTGAAGCTACCAAGTACGTAGGAAAATAAACGCCGACATCCCTCCGGTGGATTCAGCGGTGTCTACGAGACCATGTCGAGGTTCTGTCGTCTGAGAGAAATGATCAGCAGTTCTTTAGTGAAAAGTAAGAGCCTGTGAAATGAAACAGACACGTTTGTGTATGTATGTGCTGAGAGAGAGCAGCGTGGATACCGAAGTATCCATGTGACCGCGATGAGCTCTCGGCGTAAAGCACACATGCACGGAGATATGAGAGATCCGACGAGAGGAGATAGAGAATGGTTAGACACCTAGTATAAACTCGTTCCTTGACCCTCGACTGCGGTCACGGCTCCTGTCATGTAGATCCCTATGGGTCGGTGACGTGGTGAATTTGTTCACCGAAATGAGCAATCCCGTCACCGGCTATCGTGTCTCGGCAGAGTCCGGGGCACTCTTATTGATATCGTTCTATATTATAAAGCGTATATGGGGTGATCCGTGAGTAAAATAAAAAATATTGGCCTTTACCAAAATGTCGTGGGTGCAATAGTTTTTTCAAAAAATCAATAATTACCATAACCAATCAGTATCGATCTTTAGCAATTTGCGCGCGAAACCATAAGAAGAGCGGTTGCTGTGAGTAGATTGTGACAGCCATGGAGAGTCATAACAAACGGGTGTCAGGTTACACCTCGCCGCCGACCTTGCCCCCCTCCCCCGTCCCCCGCGCTGCGATGCTGCGGCCGGCTGTGACTGGGGTGAATGACCTGCTGACTCGGCTGAAAATGTTTTATCTTAAAAATTCCAAGATGGCGGCTTGTCTCTAGATCTCTCGCTGGTCGTCCTTCAAAACCTGAAAATCTCAACTACTACTACTACTCGACTTTAAAAATCGGGTTTCAAAATAATTACGGGTTATATTCTTATATTCCTTTTTATTCTCGTATCTAGTGAATACAGGCGTTTCTTATGATATATTGTGATTTTATGTGGTGGTTTTCTTATAATTTTCCTGTACATAAACAATCTATTTCGTATTCGTCTTCACAGGGAGTCAGTGGGGATTCTCACGAACTACAGAACGTGTGAAATCTGTTTTTTCAGGTAGAGGCTGGCGTACATAGGTTCTTATAACTATCCTGTTTCTTAGAGCTAGAGTGGTTGGTGAGATGTGGTGTCGAGTATAACCTTATATCTATTCTATTTTTCAACTGGAGGGTGAAGGTTATCTCGAGTAGGAGGTGAAATTAAGAAACTGCGTGGCAAAATTGACAGCTTATCAAAACATGTTTATATTGTACTATCTGAAACAGGGATTTACACTAATTACACACCGTGCGAAATCTGTTTTTTCAACCGAGGACTTATTACTTCTCCTGAGACGACATCTTCTAGCAAAGTTAAGGGGTTGGTGGAGGCTTCTAGAGCAAGTGAGGTGGGGTCGACTGGGGGGTGACAGAACCAAAAGTCTTCATACGGCTAGATTCTATCCAGAATAATCAACCTGAAGACTTCTTCGGATGGAGACGTCGATCCCACGTCGACGATACGGAGGTGTCTGAACAGGTAAAGCGCAACGTTCAAGTATCCAGAGTCACCGTGTCCGTCCTTTTCCAACCGCTTCCTAAACAACCGTGGTTTTATACTCAGGAAATGTATCACCTCATAACAGAGGGCCGACTCAGCAGTGTTACCTACCGAACTCACCGTATATACACGACTCCGTAACCGAGGGGGTACCGCTCTTCCTACCTCGTCCGCGACGTTGGTACCCGCTGAAACCTTCTTGAAATGGAGACGTCGATCCCTCGTCGACGACAGCAACCGTCTTATAGAGCGCTATGCTCTCGTCCATACAGGCGGTTCTACAATAACGAGGATAATAACGAGGATTTCATAATAAAATTACGATCCAGAGATAATGCATGAATATTCCTCTATTCATTAAAGTAGTTATTCTCACTTCTACCCACCTATTTCATGGTGATCCAAGCCACCAGATCCACAGAATAAGCCAAACATATTAGAAAAGGCACCGGATTTTGATGTAGCCAGTAGCTCTGATGGTTGATCTTTCACGCTTGAAGTTGTCAGACTGAATGTGGATCGGCGGTGTCGGTCCGACTCATCGACACATCCCCACCATCGGGATCTCACGATTTTGTGTAAAAGTTGACGCTATGGTCACGAAGAACGGGTGAATTACCAGAGTGATGACGCACCCTTGTACGATACGTGACAGATGGGTGACTCACGGTTTTTGTCTCCTCCCGCGAGCACACCTGCAGCTGTATCTGGTTACAGAACTACTGCCCGACATCTAGAGAGATAGAAGTAGAATACATATCAGAGGTCCAGAATAATCTGGCGATACGGCTGAGGATGGCTTATCTTAAAAAAATACCAAGATGGCGGTTACGCTGCGGATTCTCTCCCTCTCTCTCTCTCTCCCTACTCTCCGGACAGAAGTTTGGAAGGTTAGATATAGGGTGAAGAATCGGGTCTCCAAATACTTGTGCGGTATATTTTAATATTTATTATTCTCATATCTAGCGAATACACTACTGACCCGTCCACGTTTTTCAACACATTACCGGTCGCAAGCTAACCGCGAGCCGCAGCATATATCGCCGTTTTGAATTATTGATTCGACACCTGTAAAACTTAGCGGCGCCGCGCCGTCTTTCCCACCAAACTCGTCCATACAGGAGGTTCTGCAACAGCCCGGATTTATGATAAAATTACGATTCATAGATAATTCAATCAATATTCCTCTATAAGAGATCTGAAGGGATCATTCTCACTTGTACACACCCATTTCGTGGTGATCCAGGCCACCTGATCCACAGAATAATCCAATCACTGTGTTTTCTTTTAGAAGAAGATTTGTACAACGATTCTTATAAAGAGGTAAAACCTTTTGATTTCACCGAAAGCTGATCACGGCTGTGGGATATCAACCCGGTAATCTGTATCTCCGTTATTAATAATGAACAAACTATCCGGTGTGGCGGTTGATAAAAACTGAAGATCCGTCTTCAGCGACGCCTTGCGTGATCCCCACCAGCTCCCCACCCCTTCTACGACCAGCAGTCAGTGGCTGTATAGATGTGTAACAATATGCTGATTCGGCATACGTCCTCCTACTCTTATACTTACCGAGAGAGGTGATCAATTTGGTCAACCACAAATTCGCTCCTTGAATTTCGATTCTAGATTACAAGTCTGGATTGTAAGACGACTTCTATTACTTTCGATGCGAGGTATAGAATTCAGCTAGGTGATCAATTTGGTCAACCACAAATTCGCTCCTTGAATTTCGATTCTAGATTACAAGTCTGGATTGTAAGACGAGTTCTATTACTTTCGATGCGAGGTATAGAATTCAGCTGGTGATGAGAACCCACATTTGAAACTCACCTCCTCCGTACAATGATAACAGGCTTAGAGAGGAAGAGAATAAAATAGAAAAGAATTTTTATTATCCCCATAACAATGTTGGATAACCTTGTCTAATCATCGTTTACTATATTCCTTGCTGCACTTCTCCGCCTTCTCTTCCATCTTCCTCTCCATCTCCGCGCGCAATCCTCTCTCTGAATCTGTGCCAGAGGTCCTCTGCATATCGAAATTTGAGGAACAAACATTCCCGACATTCGTCCGCGGTGACGACGTTTCTTACAAGTTGTTGTCCGCAATAGGTGCACAAAAGAGAGGGTTGTCTGCGACAAAGATTGTGGACCCTTTTTTTTTCCCACTTGCGTCTTCGCGGATACTAAGATTGCATAAATTTCGTTGACTGTTTTTGTTTGTGCCAGATACTCGGGAACGGAACCTTCCAACTCACAGAGATTGGAAACACCCTGCGCAAGCCACCTTGCACGTAGTTCCGAAAGACACCTCGAAGTATTCAGCTTCCCCACATCGAGCGCCCACCCACTGCTCCTTGTACCACTGGCCGAAGTGCTCCTCCTCCAACCACTCCACCACGTCCCAGGAAAATTTTGCGATAAACGCCTGCATGTTCTCCACAGTTGGTCGGATAGCCATCCTCGAGTTTGATGTTTCAACGTCACAGAAAAATGAGAGACTAAACTGCTCCTTCAGCCACGATAGATAAGCTCTATGTGGCGGTTGGAGAGTCACATCTCAGTACACGCGATCGTCATCACCTCATACTCATTGTGAAGGGGATTCGGCGAATAAATAGTTTCGGGAAGAGTCGGTTCTTCTTTTTCGTTTGATTTGGAGTTTTTGATTACCGGAATATTAACTTGATGACATAAACAGATTTTCGGACGCTCAAAATAAGAACTACTAAACTTTTATTCGGATAATAGTAATAGTATTTTGGTGTTAAAATACACGTCTACTCTTCGATCTCGGGTCTTCCTCCGGCGTTCAACCCAGTCAGGAACCGTTCGTACGCCTCCGCTGCGTAGTGATATTTAGCTTGGAGACATCCCTGGCATCCCCTCGTCTCCCATATGTCACTAGGAAGTCCTCTATCACAGAAAAAGCATATGGGCGTTCGCGTCCGTACGGGGTCGTCCTTGAACGCCTTCAACTATGCTGTAACGAAAATTTTCGGTGAAATTTTCTCTAGGAGTCTCTTTAGGGCTAGAACTCTGGATGAATGTTTGCTCACGGGCTATTGTAGCACTCCAAACAGGCCGCTTGGAGGGTTCCCCCGTCGTTCACCTCCACGAACCGAGCTATCCCACAGCGTGCTGCACACCACGCTCGCTCGTACCACCCTCCGAAGCTGGTCTCCTCCATTTCGGCTGCCTCCTGCCAGTTGAACGTTTCCAGGAAGACCCGGACAGTGATTTCGCTCGGTTTATCTGGGGTGGACATGATGTTTGTGTTGCCCGGAATCATCAACGGAGTCGAGAAACCCGGAAACAGGCGGAGATTGACGACTGTTTTCTCCCAATTTTCTTTCACAGACCACTCTGTGCACGAGGGATATAACAACTATATATCTACAGGACGGAGACTATTATATCGGGTGGAAGTAGGAGCTCCTCCATCGTCAGCAGATACACTCTCCACGGAGTGTGCGGTTGCAGCTACATGTGTACTGGCGTACCACACACTCATTGTGAGCGGGACATTGGCGAGGACTTTTCTTCGAAGAGTCCTTCTCAAATGCCGTGTTATAATAAACAGATGAATTCTGTATGCTTCGTGGCGGGCGATATCCCCACCGTTGTCACTCGGTCACATAGTCAGCGGTTGTGTAGACGTGTAACAATATGCTGGTTCGGCATACGTCCTCCCCCCCTCTTATACTTACTGAGAGAAGTGATCAACCTCGTCAACCACAAATTCGCTCTGTGAATTT